>JAJIBD010000649.1:127500-172625 GCA_021461705.1 Cryptotis parvus | reverse complement strand
ACCAGGTATAGCACAAAATATAAAAATGCAATTTTTTGAAGGATAAACTGGATTCTAATAAGGGATTCTATTGCAGAACAAACATTTAAATTGTATTTATGTCACTGATGGAAAAGAGTATAGACGATACAGAGTATCTGTGTTTTTCCTGTAAGACACTGCTTTCCAAGAAATTCCTGTGCATTTTGATTTGCTATATAACCAGATCACTTGAAATAATTATTTATATGTTGGGATTATTTTTAATCCCCAATCTAAAGATCATCCACTTGGCACTACATTGATTTGCCACATGGAACAACAGAGAGCTTCAATTTAATAAACAATTTATGCCTCCGAGACCTTTTCAAAATGGCGTTCTTTATGCCTAGAACTTCCCACACTACCCTCTTTCCTTTCTCATTCACTAAATACATACATATGCAGTAGGTTGTACCAGACCTTTTTTGGTGGGGCAGGTCATACCTTGGTATGCCCAGGCATTACAGGCATTGGTTTTGTGGGACACATCTTAGAATTACTCCTGGCTCTGCTCAGGGGATAAAATAGGATGTTGCAGATTGAACGCAGGTTGACAGTATGCAAGGGCAATGATCTCACTCCAGAGCTAGAGTGCACATTGTGAGGTTCTCCTCTTCTGAGAAGCATTTGTTGAAACCACGCAACTCATGTTTAAATGGAGAATTCCTCCTCAGGACCTCCAATCAGCCTGGGACTATTTCCTTTATCAGACTACTTCATTTTGTTTTAGTTGCCATGGTGTTTTCTCTCTCTACTCCTTTAAACTATAATTCTATGAGAGTAAAGAAAAAAAAAATATCAAAATGAGCTTTTTCTTTTAATAAATTTGGAATGAAGCCTGCCCTACTTGAAGCACTGACCCAGTAACTGACCAGAAAAACAAAACAATTAGAGAAAAGTGTAGAAAGAACACCTTTGAATAAATGTCATTGCCATATCACTCATTGCCAGTGGCTCAGTAAATAAGTAGGTAATTGACTCTTCTTACTCATATTACATGAAATGTCTTTCTCCTTCAGTGCTTCTATCGTCCTCATTAGTAAAGCCATCCAATGCTTTATGGACTTTTATTTTTCACTGCCACGGGAATTTTTAAAATCTATCTTTGTCTTAATGCAGAAGTTTACTTTTCACCTGCAAAGTATTAAATGATGTTTGACTGTGTCTCTGAATGCAATAAATGTCTATTAAATTAAAATGGTTGAACTGTTAAAAGATTCACTTTGAACAAATCAACAAGCAAATACCTGCTGTCTAAACCATTATTTGCTATTGGAGTGGGCACAGGATGAGAAAAAAGAATGGAAGATCTTTCTCACCCCAATGTTATGGGTGGGAAGACCTTAAAAAATTTGCTTCAAAGTGCCTTGTTGCACACAAGACCCACGGAGCTGTTTCTAAAGCATAAGTTTGTCTATGGCCATACCGCCTTGAATGCACCCAATCTCGTCTAAACCATAGGTTTGGCTGGTCTCAATTAAGGTCTTAGATTTTGCATTACTAACAAAGTCCCAGGTAGTGATCGTCCTATGGACCACTAGCATATAAATGGTCTATGGACCATTTACATATAAAGATGAAAATTCATTTTTTATTTTAAAATGAACATCATCAGTACTTTCCTAATGGCAGGTAGCTCTTAAAGAAAGCCAGTAGGAGATAAAATGAGAAACTGCACATTGCAAAGACAATTTAAGTTGCTTTCAGCTTTTAGGACTGACATTTCTTACCTCTTCTTTAAAGCCTTCCTTAACTTTTTGAAGCACAATCACATTTTCGATTTTTCTCCCCAACTCTCTCCTATGCATCCTCTAAATCAGCAGTTGTCAGGTTTACACTAGGAACTCAAGCCAAACCACAAAGCAACAGTCATAAACCACTGCATGGAGGGCCTAGGTTGTGTTTTGTGGTGCAGCAGACCGACAGGGGTTCTATCATTGGTGGTTGAAAGCCACTTCCCTGAAGTGCTCTCAAAAAATTCCTTCTAAAATAAAATCTGACTTTTCCACCCCTAGACCAAAGTCTCTTGATGTTCTTCCCACATGCTCCTAAATTCCAGACTAAAGCTTTCTTTCCATGCCAACTATGCTTAGCTCTACAGTATTGCTTTCAGCCTTTTTACCTTATGCAACCTGCATTTGCCCAAGTTTCACTTTGTGATTTTTTAAACCACTTTTTCCTGCTTCTCACAGACTGTTGCCTTTTCCTGGAATACCTTGACCCTTCTGTTTATTTGGCAATGTGGCAAAGTATACCCATTCTCCTGAGCAATCCCAAATGCTCCAGCTACTTGAAGACATGTGTTGACCCCACAAGGCAGAATCCAGTATTTCACTGTCCTATTTCTATTACATGGCACATTATTGATTAGTGAATTTGTTTTCACTAATGTGTCGTTCTTTTATGCCATTCTTGTATTCCCTACTTTGAGAGGTCTGACACGTACTTGTCTTTGTATCTTCAGTCTGCAAAGCAATAGTGAGAATATAGAAGGTGCTCAAAAGCTACTGATTAGAAGAATAAATAAATAAATCCTAATTAGCTACTTGGAAAATTTTCCTTACTGAAACTTATTTCATGATACCAGTAAGTTAAAACAGTGCATATTATGATAAAGTTTTAATATATTGGAGTAAATGTTGGGTGAAAATACAAAAACAAGAGTAAAAGAAGATAAAAGAAGAAAATGCTAAGAACTGCTGCATGGTGGGGAGGGGAACAGATATTTATTACTTACACGCTGAGTCTCTGGGCTTCTGCATGTACAAACATGCACGCAGTCACAATTTCAAAAAATTAGGCTGCCCGCAAAACCCTACCAAATTTTATATCATATTCAGAATAACATGAAAAGACATGAAAGTTTGTGAGTGCTTCTTCTTTTCAAGTCACTTCATTATTTGCCTAGTTCCTGAAAGTTCTGTCTCAGATATTGAATTGAATTGAAATGAAAGGTCTTTGGTGAGAGCAGCTGATATTCCTTCTATTTACAGATGGCATTACTGTGCTTATAGACAACAAATGTGAATTATTGTTTTTCACTTCAGAGCCAAATTCAAACTTGAATGTCAGGGAGTAATTTAGAGATGGTTCTGAATAAAAATAAATAATCTAACTGTGTAAGTGATCATATTGACCAAAACAAAGTATCTTAAAATTCTTCTCTAGCCCTAAAAACAGTGGAAAATATAAACAATTTAAAGCACTTCACTTCCACAGAAGTAGATTTATATGACTTTATATCTTTGCAACAAATATATATATGTATATATATGTATATAGATAACTCAACCCCCTTTATTCACTTGTGTCACTTGTCTTCCCGTTATTCATGGATTTACTCAAGTGGGCACCAGTAACATCTTCATTTGTCCCTGTCGCTAGTGTAGCCCTAGGCCATCTGCGCTGCAGGAACACAAAGAGCCTCAAATCATTCATTCAGGTCATGGGAATGAGGTCCGTCATCATTACTGTTCTTGGCATATTGAATATGACAAGGGTAGCTTGCCAGACTCTGCCGTGCGGGTGCGATACTCTCAGAAGTAGGTAGGCTCTCAATTCATTCATTTACTGATTAATAGCATGACCGTTTCATTATAAAGTAATTTTGAGTATCATATTTTTATTTAAACTTTTTAATCCATTCCCTTAAGGTTGACCCAGGTTGTAAGTTTAACATCTATACTATAATTGAATAAATACAAATTATAATTGTTTACCCGTATTACTCAATCAAAGAATGACCAATACTCATTACTGCACTTAATAAAAGAGAAGACACAGTGAACGTGAACTCTGCCTATAATCCTCATCATTAAAACTAATCAAAAGATAATACTAATACTGAGGATAACGTAGAACTGAGGAAGCCCTATAAGAAAACCTTACAATGCAGCTCAAAATACAATTTCTAGAAAGTCTTTGGTGTAGAAAACTTTTCAACTCAAGCATTGTACTTTAAGTTGAGTAAAAAAAATTCCAAAATATTTTTCAGAAAAAAATAGATACAGGTGTGATGCAATATAAAAGTATGTTTTGCTTTCCAGAACAGGAGCAATGAAATCAGATACAGAGTAAAAATCAGTAAATGCACATTTATTTATAAAGCACAATTAAGATATTACTGGAAACTTTAAGAATTGTGACATATATAACATGAAATAAATTTTCAAAGATCATAGTATGCACGCTTTACTATTAGCATACTTAAACTTACATATATTTGGTACTTAAATATTTCTATCTGTGAAGGCTTCTTATCTTATCCATGTATCTGTTGTCCGTTCTCTTTATAGACTACAATTGTATGCAACCATCCCACCCTTTCACCATCTCTCTCACACATATCCTAAGCCAGTACTTTCCAATGAAGCTTTCTATAATTGTTGGGGATGCCGCTGGGCTCTCCCGACAGTGTCAGGACAGAAGTTCTCTTCTACTTCCTGAGGAGGCCGGGGAACAGATGAAAACTCACGAGTCCAGTGCAGTTCCAAAAGACTTTTAATAGTACAAAAGCTCTTCCACAGCAATGAACAAACTCTAGCTCTGTTCCTAACTTAGACCATACAAAAGAGCCTAAGTCTCCCACCAAAGAGAGAGAGATCTCACCCGAGATGAGTACTACCCAGCAGAAGGAGCAAAGGGCCAAAGAGTAAAAAGCCAAAAGCCAAAAGCCGAAGGAACCAAAAGCCAAAAGCAAAAAGGCCAAGGAACAAAAGGCCAAGGAACAAAAAGTCGGTCCCCTTATATACACCAAAGTAATCCAACAGGGAGGGTCATGTCAACAAAGAACTCTAAACAGAGTGTAGAAGGGCTGTGCCACACCCTATTGCAGGTATAAACAAAGATTACACCAAGGACTAATCCTGAGATTATCTCTTATGTAAAACACTGGAGGGGGCTGATATAAAGTAATACATCTTAATTCCATGAGCTTCATGTAATCTGATGGTACCCACAAGGTCCTTCTAATTATTATCTGCACCAGGGTGATTCTGAGTATCTTGTTCTGAAAGGGTCACACTCGCCTGCTTAGAGCAAACTAGTATGATCCTTCCTGGTTATTTTCTTCTTGTAAAAGTTCTTGTAAAGTTCTACCAGTGCCTGATATATCCTGGATATTAACCCCCTATCAGATGGGTATTGGGTGAATATTCTTTCCCATTCTGTGGACTCTCTTTGTATCTTGGTCACTGTTTCCTTTTGAGGTGCAGAAGCTTTTTAGCTTCATGTAGTACCATATGTTTATCTTTTCTTCTAGCTGTATTGTTAGTGGTGTTTCTTCTTTGAAGATGTCTTTAGCTTCAATCTTGTGGAGGGAAAACCCCTAAATTTTAAATTTTATTTAATTTAACTTTAATAATTTGGTCATACCTTACATAACACACATGGCTATTGACTATTTTATCAGAATATTCATTTTGATACTATAAAGCTTCTCAAAGGCAAACATTATTTTCATATCCCTTGGCTTATTTAATTTTTATACCATTTAGTAAAGTGTTTTAAATGAGTAATAAAATCTAAGTAAATCACAGTACATATCTGCAAAAATAATGAACATAAATATCAGGCTCATGAAATGTAAGTTTATGTAACCACTAAAAAGTAGTATATATATTCCTAAAAAATAAAATTCTAAAAATGGGAATATGACATGGTCCACTCCAAAGTAATAGAAACCGATTAAAATACTAATTTAGAAGTATGTTTGTATACATATATTTATAGCACATTTTTATAATAACCAAAATATGTATTTTACCATCTATAGCTAAAGGGATAATATACTGTGTTATTTATATAATATTGCTGTGCTAGTACAAAGATTGAAATACATTGTTTGGGACAAAATGGATGAAATGAGTTAGTTATGCCAATTAAAATTAAACAGGAAGCAAATGACAATTATTGCATATTTTCTCTTATATGAGAAATAATTGTGACTAAAGCAAGTGATATATCAAAGCAACAAACTCTCTCCTGGAGCCAGTGAAAACAATAATTACTGGAGTCCAACTGGTGGCAGGGAATATGAATGAATACAGATTGTGTAGTATGTACTAGAACTCCGGGATTGAGAGTGGTGCATATTATATATATATGTAGACATGAAGTTAAAGCCCCCTAAACTGTATAGTATTATAAACCAATGATAAGTATATATTCATATATTTTTAAAAAGATAAAAGAGATTAGACCTCTGGTACAGTTACAAATTGATGACATTAAAAGGTAAGCATTGAATGATGACAAAGGAAAAATTGTGGCTTGAGTGAAGTTTATTGCTTACATAGAGATTACCTAAAAATATTGATATTGTTATATTATCTGTTGAAATATAAATGCTTTATGCAATCATATATTTATGTTTTATGTTGCATTTCACCTTTTAATTGACTGTCTTCATTATGTCTACGTATTCACACAGTACACAGTGATTTCCCTATAAATAGAAGTCCTATTCTTACTGGATCCTGTTCCTAACATAAAGTCTAGGACACGGTAGGAACTCAATAAATATTATTGGATAAGTAAAATGTATGGTAAAATAGCAAATAAAACATCTTAATGTAACTACAAGAATTTACGTTCATAGGGAGAAAAAGAAAGTTATTGTGAAGGCCTTAAGTGACTATCATGTATAAAGCATTCTGCAACATCAACTTTATGTGTGTATATAAACCTTGGACTTGAGTTACCTGTGTCGTTTCAAATAACTTTTCTTAAAAGAAAACTCACTATTGTCTTCACTCCTTTTTCTACATCCTTCGCTCTATGCAGACTCATCCTTTCCTGTGTTTAAATTTGAGTTTATCTTCCCTTGGTTCCTTTACTATTTTCTCTTAATATTTCTATGACCTTAAGAGAAAATAATGAAGTTTTTTTTTTTGCTTTTTTGTGAGAGATAGTTAACTGTATGCAAGAAAAATTGTCGCCGAAAACTAATCAGAACAAATTGTAGTTTACCTTTTTATCTTCTGCTACAGGCTGACTAGCATAAACCAATTTATCATTTCTGAGAGATAAAAAATCTGGTTCATATTGTGACCAGGGTAGCTTATTGTTTCCAGTTTTGTTGTTTCTTTCTTTCTAACCTCTAAAGCCAAAAAGTGTTATTTTTGCTTCTCTTTTGAGAAGTTTCCGTTTAGCTACCAACTTTGACTTTGCCTCTTTCTTAGGTAGATGAGGAATTATCATCCTAAGAAAATAGCCCTTTGGTTATGGATGCTTAACTAAGGAGTCATTTAAAAGTAAATATTGAGCACATGTGAAGTAAAATCGTTTTCCAAATACTCTTAGGGATATAGAGCCAAGATAGGTATGAACCTGACCTCAAGATAAAAGAGCTTCTCTGATATTTGAGAAAGTTTAAGAATACAGATGTTTAAAAGTAGGATTGGGTTGTTATTTAGGTTTCTATAATAAGATATCAAGCAAGATATATGCACCCATCTGAGAGCTGCGTTGATTCATATGCAAAAGGCATATTTATGTTTGTTTTTATATTATTTAATTATAATTTAATTAATTAATCCATTAGGAATTTTGTGGAGTTGGGGTATGCACAGTGATGATAGGAGTCACCTCTGTCTGGCTCTGTAGTCAGAGATCACTCCTGGTGGGCCTGGGGGGCTCAGGGACCATATGGGACATTGAGGATCAAATTTGGGTTGGCCACATGCAAGACAAATGACCTACCTACTGTCCTACTATCTCTGTAGCTTCTGAGCTATAATGTTAATAAAGCGAAACCCACTGGTGGAAGATGCAAGAGGTAAAGCATGTGCATATGTTATTCTGTCCCTGGAACACAAATAAACCATAGAACAAGTATCTGGAACAAAAGATAAATGCTTTCAGAGTTTAGAAATTAAAGGCTTTTCCTAGTATGGTGTATTTCCTGAATTTTGCCTGATATTAAATGGTACTACTTAGATGTAGAAAACTCTATAGCAAAAGTATGAGAAAAGAGTATTAATTATGCACAGTAATTCAAAAGACAAAAATATTTTATGTAGATTATTAACTTTCTTGATAATTTTATTTATATCAGCATTGGTGAACATATTTGTAAGTATATGAATTATACTATGTATAAAGCACCATGATGCATAATTTATTGAGGATGACACAAATAAGAATAATGAGTTATCCTTGGAGTAATTCAGAGAAAAACACAAGAACATCACCACTGCGGGGGACGAGGAGATGGGATATCAGAGAAACACTTAGTAATGATCTTTGATATCCCAAATGGAATAACTTTCTTCATGCATACTGTAAAAAATTCTCTTTAGATTGCTTGGTTAATTGCTAATTATTTTATTGCTATATAGTAACCAAAGCTGCAGCTAGAAAGATGCACATTAAATCGCATCCCATAAACATACATGCGAACTGACATAAGAAAGTTGGTGACTTCTAATGAGATACTTAAGAAATTGGACAAAGAGTGTATAAACCAAATAGAACTGAGCCTTGAGAATGTCTGTGGAATTTAAGTTGCAAAAGTCTAGCTGAAGAGATATTTATAAGTAAAATATGATATAAACTATTTCTTTTCCTGCAGTAATTTCATGGACTATAATCAAGGAGTACTACTCATTGTGGATAACCCTCCACAATTTTCTTCTTTGTAAAAGATATATTGTGTGTTCTCTAGGATGGTGGGTTCTATGTGTCAGAAAGTTCCCTTTGTATTTCCATATTAATCACAGATCTTTAGTAGAAACTCACTACATATTTATTGACAGAATCAATAAGTATTTATTGAATTATTTTATTAAAATATTTATCAGACTGGAATTAAGTTCTAAAATAATATTTCAAATTATCATTTGAGTTCTAAAATGGAAAAACTTGATTATCTTATCAAAAAGTATCAATTTTTGAAGACTAAACTGGCAGCTGCTAAATGATTGTAATTATAAAAATAACACTCATGTTACTATCCATAACAGAAGTGTGCCAACACTTTATACATTTTTAAAATTTCTTTTGAACATTTTTTTTCTGGTTCTTAGTTCCATATTTTATATACGTACTAAATGCTATATTTTGATTTGTATAGAATAAACATCAGTTTATCAACTGAAGCTTTCAAAAATGAAAAGGCTTTAAAATGTAAACCACAATAGTAAAAGATAATGACACAATCATCAACAAAAGTACTAACTGCATTTAACTATTTGCTAGCTTCATCCTGTTTATAACTTTTCATGTCATCTTCTTTAATCATTGTAAAATATTATAAGATAGAAATATTGCAATTGCGCCATTACTGTGGAAGAATCTCTACTTAGAAATCAGAATTAGCAATATTAGGAAAAGTCCAAAGGTGATAGATATAGCAGGGAAGTAGTAAGACTTTGACTAAACATCAAACATATCAGTCTTGACAATTTATACTATTAACTACCATTGTACTTTCTTTCCACCCCTAAATAAGCTGTCAAAACTCATATCATTAAAAACTCCAATATTTTAGTTAAATCTTCATTGCATTATTTATCTTCAAAATTTAATTGATTATCATGTAAATAAAAGCAATAATCACTATTTCACACCAATATGAATAGACTCTATCAAAAAAGAAAGTATAGTGTTAAATGGGAGGAAAGGGGAAAATTAATTTCTGTTGGTGGAAATTCGAGCTGGTCCAATCTCTGAAAAACTGTATAGAGACTTTCTTAAAAATTCAAAATAGAATATCATATGACCCAGCAATTCCACTTCTAAATCTCTGTCCCATGAACATTTTAAATCAGAAAGTCTTAAATCTCATGGTGGCATAATAAAAGAAATTTTAAATGAATAAAATAATATAAAAGCAATATAACTGTAAAAAACAGAAAGATAAAAGAGATAAATTTTTTGCATAGACTGTTCATAGCAAGTACAGGCAGATCTTACAGAAGATATTTAGCTCCTAGAAAAAAATAAAGATCATATTTTCATAAAATAAAAGAAGTCTACATTTTGCCACAAAGTGGATCGAATGTAGAACACTATGCTGGGTAAAGGAAAAAGTTAGTTTAAAAAATACCAGATGATCTCAAGCATATTTGTTTAATAAAGGAAATAAGTAAGGAAATGGACAATGCTCTTTGAAAACGGACTTGTCTCTGATGGCGCTCATCTGATGTTGTCAAGTTGTTTGTTAGGGAGGACTCTTAATGACAAGCTGGTCTGTTCTCTCTTACCTACCCTCCGCCCCACAAACACTTGTAGATTCCAGCCTCTGACAAGTCCTCCTGACACCGTTTTGCCTAGGCTTGAATAGTTATTAATGTTTCAAAGTGAGATCACTTGAACCTAAATGTCGTTTAGCTTTTGAATATGTAGATGTTTGTTTTAATATATCATATACAATACTAGCATTAGGCAAATTCTTTTTGAAACACAGTCTAAATGGAAGACATAGAGCAAAGTGTGCTCTCACAGACCATACAACACCTCAGAGGCACTGAAAAGATCCATGGGAGCATGGTAGTCTCCTGAAAAAATTGAGGACACATCGTGCATTTTCTGAAAAAATCATAAACAAAAATAAAAGGTCATATGTCCAGGGGGCACTCAACCATTCTTTTTTCCCAAAGTGAAGTGAGGGTGGTACCAGTTTGGGAATTCTGTTTTAGCCTAAACACTTCACCCTCTTACTCACTATCACTATCACTATCACTATCACTATCACTATCACTATCACTATCACTGTCCTGTTGATCATCTATTTACTAGAGCGGGCACCAGTAATATCTCCATATGTCCTATCTCATGCTAGTAGAACCCAAAGGCATCCGCTTGCTCTAGGAACATAAAGAGCCTCAAGCCATTATATTGGTCATGGGAATGACCTAATATAAATGTTGCTGGTATTTGGCATATCAAATACTACACGAGCAGCTTGCTAGGCTTGCTGTGCGGGTGGCATACTCTTGTAGTCACCTCTAAATAAAGCATTTATTGATAAACTGTGCGGCTGCTTGTGGCCTCGCAAGCTGGGCTGTGATAGGCTAGTCTGCTGGGTGGAGTTGAACTAGAAAGAAGTCCGGATGTGGAAAACGGCGGCCTCCATGGAGTGGGGCGTTGTCTGGCTTGTTGTGAGGCTCTTCTGGGGTGGCAGGCCAGGGCTAAAACCCACCATGCCTCCCGGGCGCCTCATGAGCGACTGGGCACAGGGAGAGCAAGTAGCAGTTCTGCCCCATGTCTGAGAGTCTCTGGTTCAGCAAAAACTGCTGCAGGGTGGGTGTTGATGATTTGGGCTGTGATAAGAATTACACACACACACACACACACACACACACACACACACACATCACCTTTCCATCCAGGGTTGGAAGCATTACCAGAAAAGGATGTTCCATTGATTTCAACTTTTCAATTAATTCTCCACACCTATTTCTTTCCAATAACAGTTCATCATCTATTACTCTGTTGAGCAATTATTAATAAGAAATAAAAAAGTTTTCCTAACCCCATCAAATACGTTTTACAAAAAGGAAAACATGTCATTAGCACCATAATAAAAAAAAAATCAAGTTACATAATGAGAGAGCACTTGCCATTTTTTTCATAGTACAGGCATTTAAATATATTTATTTCAATCATTTTCCAGCATGTTTCAAGATTGGCTATGTGTTATCTTTTTCACCACTAATAGAACTCATTACACTAATAGTCTAGTAGTATGTAAATATATTTTATCTAAATATCTCATATCCATAAGTAGTTTATTCTTTATATCCCTAATGTAATATACCAAACAATAACTCATTTATCAAAGGGAGACAGTTCATTAAAATTCAACCATCACTTGGCCAGGATAAAACAGCAACAGTATAAAAATTGATGTTGCGAAACTTAACAAATGAGGGAATAAGGAAAGTGCAAATCAGGAAATTGCAGGGCTGCCCTCCAGGGCCATTTTTGGGTCACTTGTCTGAATTCTAATATTACAATTGTTTTACGAAAAGTCTCCAACTTATTAGACTGAAAAGGGAAGCCAATTTACAGTTAGGTGACTTGACTATCTAGGGCATTCAATAAATGAGAACATGATGCCACTCGGGACATAAGTGTATAAAAGCCCTAACATTTGAGCACTGTTCTATGACTCAGTTTTTAAAAGTGAATTGTTACATGATTTAGGAAGCACATTTTCATACTCTGTAGATTTGTATTTAAGTGGCATTGTGAATAACAATTTTAGAACTCTAAGATAGCTTTGAATAAAGGGTTTGCTCTATTTTTTTAAAAGAAATAAAATAGGAAGTACAGAAATAGTAACTATCAGAATTTTAAAAACAAAACGACCAAACCTGCTGATTACTGGCTCTTTTTCTGTAATAAATCTTGCAGTATTTCAGAGGTTGCCAATGATATTTTTTCAAACAAAATGAAAGTTTTCAAGATACCAAAGATTCCTAAGAGGTACATTTGTCATTGTGCTATAGGTATGATTTGGTTTAAATTAGTAATAGGTAAAAAAATAAAAGTGTCAGGTTTATGTTTGCCAATACATAATTACCAATATTATTTAATTCTAATAATTTATATGCATACCTTTTGCATCCTGTAAATTTAGGAAGAAATTTTTTTTCTGATTACATAAGGTGCTAGTTGGTACAGTGTGAAGTGAATGATTTCTTAAATTAAGTTGTTTAATTTAATGTTTTCCTCCTAGATTGCCATATTTTAAGCTTACTCACATAATTCACTTACAGAATCCCCCTTTATGTCTAAATAATCTCTTTAGTACATTAAGTAACCAGAAAATATCACACTTGTCTCTCTGTTTCCTGTAGCAGAACAATTAAATTTCCAGAAATTTTTTTTTCTGTGGTATATAGGAAGAATCTGGTTGAGGCAAAAAATATTTTATTATTAAGATTTTGTTCTGCTCTTTATTTCCTTCTTATATGAATGAAATTTATAAATGACCTTTTTTTTTGGGGGTCACGATTCCTGGAGTTATTACAACACCAGACTGATGTGTGGAGTGGACAGAGCAAGCTCCTATTCCAACTCCTTGCTCCAAAAGTCCATTTAATATACTGTCTTTGGATGGAGGACACATCAGATATTAAACTCATAATACACTTGATCTTCACCAAAAGGCCAAGAAATGACAGAGATGAACATTTATAGATGATCATTGATACATATAGTATAGTAGATATAAAATTTACATATATTTACATTTATATAAAATATTTTATATACATTTTATTTAAATAATACATAGTGAGAACTTTTATTAACATCTTATACATAGTGCATTGCATTTACTTTTATCCTATTCACAGAGGTAAACTTTTGCATAGAGGTAAACGTGGAATTCATTGTAAAAAACATCCAAAGTTCCACAACTTATTGGACTCATATGCAATCATAGATATCTGCTTTCTAGTCTCCACAGATTATTAAAGGAAATTTTGTACAAATAAGAACATCTATAAAGTGATTTCCTTAATATACATTTTACTTTATCAGTATTCCACCTACTGTCCGAAGTGGATTGGTGTTACTACCGCTTCTCTGTTATGCATGTGAAAGAAGTAATCAAAGCATAAGACATAGCTGTTTATTAGTATATATAGTGTAAAGGTACAGCTATGTTTTCTTTCAAGCTGTTAGTCAAATTGTACAGCTAATAAGTGAAAGACAAACGAGACAAGCTTCTTTTTTGTTATTGTTGAATCTGGCTTGCAGCTCTTGACCTGTCATTGGGTGAAAAGTTAGTAATTGCCACAAATGAAAGTACAAATCACATCTTGTTTGCTGCTGTTCATGTTGTCCATATACTTGTTTGAACAGGGCACTTTGTTCAAGCTATGAAGAAAAGTCTGACAGGTGTTAGCAAATTTACAGCTGCATCAAAGCATCAGGAGGAGAATAATCATGAATAGTCGTAGACTGCATATTAGGTGTTGGTACTTGAATATAATCAGATTTTAGAGTTGGTAAATCTTTTTTCGTTGCTTTTTTCTTTGTTTTTCAACTTCAAGGGTCTGCCTTCAAAAACTTTCTTTGAGTGCTGTGCCTATTGATGAAATTACTTCATGTCGCTTTCTTTGTTAATCTCACAAATAAATTATAATAAAAGTTCTTATCTCTTATAGTCTCTGGATGATGTGGCTGTATACATAACTTGTGTACCTCCCAATTCTGATATTCTGAAATTCCACTAGAAGCACACCAAATTAGATGATAAAGTAGCTTAGTTGCCAACTAAGATCAACATTCAAAAACAATGACACTAGCAACAAATAGCTTAATAAATCTTAGAAAAAGACTTAACAACCCTCAATAAAATATAATAATATTTACTCAAAATTTATTTTTATTTGTTTTTTTTTTTGTCTTTTTGGGTCACATCCTGCAATGTTCAGGGGTTATTTCTGGCTCTGCACTCAGGAATTACTTCAACTTTGCAAAATTGATTTTTAATATTGATATTAATATTGAAGTTAATTATCTAATCAATGTTAGCTCTAGAATTGAGTCAAAAGTTGTGCCTTTTGTTTACATAAAACAAATTTGAAAAAAATCATTGATTTGTCTGTGTGTAAAAAATAATCTTATCTGATGTATGATAAAAGATTATTCAAGTGAATGCATCATGAACATGGCAAATAAAAATAACTAATAACTAGATTCAAGAGTAAACTGCAACAAAATGTCAGAAATTTCACTGTGTCTTGACTTTATAGCAGGATTCCCTGGGTCTGTGCTCATCACTTCTGGAAGGCCCAGGTCCATTTAGGTTTCCAGGGGTCAAACCCAGGTAGAACATAGCCCAGGTATATACCATATTGATCCAGATACCCAGGGAAAGCATTGTTTTATTTTGAAAATATTACAGAGATATATTGTATTAAGATTTTTTGAAAGATAGTAGAGAAAATTTTCTTGAAAATTCAAAATCTTACAGAAAGCTTTTAAATTAATTTTTAATTTTTTTTTGTTATACCACCGTGAGATATACAATTACAAAGATGTTCATGTTTGGGTTTCAGGCATACAGTGTTTCAGCACCCATCCCTCCACCAGTGCCCATTTCCCACCACCAATGTCTCCTGGTTCCCTCCCCACCCTGGCCTGCCGCTATGGCAGGCACTTTGCCTCTTCTGTCTTTCTGTCTCTCTGTCTCTCTGTCTTTCTGTCTCTGTCTCCCTATCTCTGTCTCTCTGTCTGTCTCTGTCTCTCTCTCTCTTCCTTCTCTTACACATCATGACTTGCAATACATACATTTAGAAGTTATCATGTATATCCCTTTGCCTATATTCAATACTCAGTTCTAGTCTGGTATTATCATTTCCAAAAATTATTAGCACATTCTTCCCCTCTCTGTCTTACCTAACCTCTGACTCTCACACATTTGCGATAGATTCCACCCACTGAAAAGACCTCATGATCCATATTTTGCCTGGCCTTGGATATTGGTATATACTATCTTATTTTTTATTTCCCACAAATAAATGCAGTCATTCTGTATCTGTCATTTTACCTGTGTCGAATTTCACTCAGCATGATCCTCTCCATGTCTATCCATTCATAGGCAAATTTCATAACTTCGTGTTTCTTAACAGCTGCAAAATATTCCATTGTGTAGATGTAGCACAATTTCTTTATCCAGATCTCTGTTCTTGGGCACTCTGGTTGTTTCCAGATTCTACTGTGAATAGTGCTGCTATGAACATAGAAGTGCTAATGGTGTTTCTGCTCTGTGTTTTTGGCCTCCCAGTGTATATTCCCAGGCATTCTATATGGTACCCTGAGCAATAACTGAAGTGATTGCCTAGTAAAGAGCCAGGAAACATCCCTGAGCTCTGCCAGGTGTGGCCCAAAACAGCAAAATCTAAAAAAAAAAAAAAAGAAACAAAGAATGTTAGTTGAAGTTAATATAATTGGTGATATGATATAAACATATCTGTCTTCCATCACTTGTCACTTTTGTTCCCATTGTTCATTGATTTGCCTAAGCAGGCACCAGTAATGTCTCTATTCTTTGGGACTGAGGTCCATTATTGCTGTTTCTGTCTCTCATCACTGTATCACTGCCTTCCTGTTCATCATCAATTTGCTTGAGCGGGCCCCAGTAACATGTCCATATGTCCTGTCTCATGCAAGTAGAACCCAAGGGCACCTACTTGCTCCAGGAACATAAAAACCCTCAAATCATTCCATCAGGTTATGGGAATGAGGTCTATAATTGCTACTGGTATTTGGCATATCAAATACGACACGGGTAGCTTGCCAGGCTCTGCCGTGCGAGTAGCATACTCTTGTAGTCATCTTAAAATTCAGCATTTATTGATGAACCACTTGGCCACAAGCGCCTGTAAGCCAGGCTGTGATAGGCTGGTCTGCTGGGTGGAGTTCTGACAAGGGGGGAGTCCGGAAGTGGAAAATGGAGGCCCTCATGGAGTGGGGGTCATCTGGCTTGTTGTGAGGCTCTCCTGGGGTGGTGGGCCAGGGCTAGAACCTGCCATCCCTCCCGGTGCCTCATGAGCGGCTGCGCACAGGGAGAGCCAGTAGCAGCTCTGCCCCATGTCTGTGATTCTCTCTGTCTCTCATATATTTGAAAATCATATATTCATTATTTGCTGCCAATTGTGAATCAAAAGCTACTTTGATGTCATAGTCATTTTGAAGCAATCAAAAAGATACCACATAACTAGATACGTAATTTTTGTTGAGAAAACATTCATTTGTAAGACTGTATATGCTTTTGTGCTTCTTCAAAGTATCACATGAATAAAACACCAAAGAATTAGCATCCATTTACCAACCCCCACCAACCCCCTTCCCTCTGGAATTCTTTTCCTTCTTGTCTCCTTTCCTGTCATTCTGATAACCTTAGCTCTTCTGAATGAGTTGCAGAATTTGTTTTCATTGTCGTAAGTCTTAATTTCCAAATTCTATAAAACATATACCAAAAAAGATCCCTGGCCCACTCACTGCCTCTATGTGGATTGAGAAAAAATGTCTTAAATATAAAGTAAAAAAACAGTGACAAGCTAGAGATTAATAGAAAGGGATAGTAGGTATTGAATGGCAATTAAAAGATATCTATTGACAGACTAGCAGTTTTTCAGTTTATGTGATGTCATCAAAATCACCAAGTCAAAATATCCTATCATAGAAAAAAAGAACTTTCTGGCTACATTCCACAGTTGGTACAAAGGAAAACTTTAATCTATATTCTATTACATATAATATTATGAGACATAAGGAAGTGTGAAAATTTAGAAGTTGTTTATGAATTTTTTGTTGCCATTGGTTAAAAACCATAAAATAAAATCATTCTGTCCTGTAGTTGCTTTCAGTACCCTTTCTTTTCAGAAGACTTGTTTTCAAAATGTTCCAATGTATTGTCCACATAATCGAACATCAAAAACATCTTACCTTAAAAACTTTCACAAAACAGCAGAAAAAAGGCACTGTTTGTATGATAATGGTACTCTTCCTGGAAATATTTGCATTTTTATGGGAGATAAATTACTTAAATAAAAGGTCTAGACTTTGAATTGTAAAGTTTCAGGCAGCAACAGAAATAAGGGTAGTAGTTTTCTCAGAAAATCAATAACACAAACCAAATACTTATCACTTCACTAGTCTTATTCCTGTGTATCTCAAGAACTTTTTTGTGAGAAATGGAGAAATTCTCATTATGTAGGAAATGACCTGTAGATATGATTTTTGTATCCCACCATAAAAAATTAGTATGGTTGTTCATATGGGAAGATGGATTATATAATCATTTATATAAAGGAAAATGGAAAAGGTTACTCATCTCTCACTTCTAAAGGGAGTCACACTGGGCCGGAGTTATAGTACAGTGGCCTTGCATTCAGTTGACCAGGTTCTGTGTCTAGCATATAGATCCCTAGAACCATAGGAGTGATTTCTGAGTACAAGACCAGGAATGACCCCAGTGCACCACCAGGTGTGATTCAAACACATCTCAAAAATATAAATATAATAGTAGGAGAAGCACCACTATCCACCTTTCACATGACTTTAAATTTTATTTGGTTTATGAAGTTTCTTCATTTAAATTTACAAACAGAATAGCATAGAGCATCATTATAAAGTAGTGTTTCTATATACTGAATCAAAGTACTTCTATATTCTTTCTTTTGAACTAAGCACTAATTTCTTAATCTGATGTAACTGAAATTCATAACTACATTTTATGTTTCAAATATACCAAATGTCCAATTTTTTTCTTTGCCTTTTGGATTTTTGTGCCATATCCAGTGGTATTCACTGCTTACTTTTAGCTTAGTCTTGGTAAGGTTTGTGAAACAGACACTCAAACCTGGGTGGGTTACATGAAAATCAAAACCCTTGTCTGTTCTACTAGCTCTTCTGGTCAAAACATAAAAATCTGAACAAAAATCTCTACTATTTGAATTTTTTGCAATCTTTTCAGCTAAATCAAGTTGTTTAGATTATACTAAAGTAAACCAACACATACACAATAACAGGAGGATTTCATAGATAATTAATTCAACTATTTCAAAAGAAATAAAGTATATAGATGGCAGGGCGTCCTGGTCAGTGGCTCCCGGCACGAATGAGAGACCTGATCTTGCCAGACTTCAACCCTGTGAGAGGGAAGGACTTGCAAAAAGCTTCTGCCTTGCTGCTGCTGCAGAAAGAGGCGGGGGGGGGGGGGGGGGGGTCCTGGAGAGCAGTTCCCTTTACTGAGCAGATTTTAAGCTTTTATGCAATATTTGGGTAGATGGGGTACAAGCACAAGTCAAATAGCATTTGGCATCTGCAAGTTCCTGGGCCATTGCAACAGATAATGATCGCTGATTTACATATTTCTGTGGTCAGAATACCAGGCACATCCTACCTCACCTAGATGTAAGTCATGTGCCTGCCAGTCTCCCTTTATCTTGGATAAGCACAGATGCTTTTCCTATGGGTGTAAGCATTTGGGCATCCTGGAAGTTTTATTGCCCTGAGAACAAGACCCACTTCTGGTTCCTGCCCGCCCTTAGGGCCTTATGGTGGGAAAGTGCCAGCCCTAATGCCAGCTGTTCAGAGCCCAACATAGAGATATGTGGATAGACATATATAAATATGGAGATACACAAATATAGCTTTTAACTATGAAATTATGTTGTTAATAACAAGGTATATACTCGAGAAAGAAGAGAAGGAAGAAAGAAGGAAGCAAAGAAGTTAGAGAGAGAGAGAGAGAGAGAGGGAGGGAGGGAGAGAAGGAGGAAGGGAGGGAGGGAGGGGGGGGGAAAGGAAGAAAAGGAGGGAGAAAGCCCATATCACGTTAAATGAAATAATACCATTAAAAGTCAATGTTGAAATCCACTAGTATATTGGAAAAGCAGATTGAGATGCATTGAGTGTGCAATGAGGTTTAATGTGTCCATTCTAAGTTGTCCAAGTGCTGGGCCTAGAAAGTAAAACTAAATCCAAGAACCCAAATATCATGAATCTGTATCCCTAATATCTAACAAGATTGGCAAGGGAGACATCAACTATAAATCTTAGTTTATTATTTAGATATTATTTTAGAATAAAGTTTTCAAAACTTATTTGACTGATTCACTCCTTTTCAGAAAAACAAAAAATTAGCTTAGTCCATTCGACAGTCTAACTTCTTTAGTGAACAGATGTAAAGTATCCCCAACTACAACCAAAGCTCATCCTAGCCCCTTGATTTTTCTAGCCCCATACCCCAACTCAAAAGATAGTATTACCCACTTTGAAAATTACTTTTAGATGACAGTGACAGAAAACATTATATCAAATCAAAACTCGATTCTTAAATACATTTTCACTAATTCGGTGCAGTTACTTAAGTGACAACATTTTATTCATTGATTCCTATTGTGTACCTTTGCCTGTCCTATGTACTAGCCTTAAAACTTTCTCTAATCTAATATTTTGTTACAGTTTCGTGTAATTTTATAGCTTTAATTACATTGAGGATAATTCTGCCACTCATTTATTTTTCTTTTTTCTTGTCACTTTGTGAATAATCTAAAGAAGAAATTTCCTGGACTCTTTAGAAATTGTTGTGCAAATTATACTTATTTAAATTTTCATTTATGTTTGTTTATAAATTAAAGTTGAACTCCATTTTCAAACATACTTATTTTGAGTTCTATTATTTAAAATAGTTGTAGGTAATGCTACTAGAAATTAAAATCAGATATGTTTAGAAAATTATTGTAACTATCTAACATGGTTAACTTATTTTTGTGCACAGATGTTGCTTAGATATTATTAGTTTGGGGCCACACCTAGCTAAGTTCAGGGTTTACTCCTGGGCCTGTCATCAGAAATCATTCCTGACAGGCTCAGGTGACTTCATATCATGCAGGAATTCAAACCAAGGTTGACTGCATGCAAAGCAAGTGCCTTACCCATTGCACTATATCTCTGATTACAAAATTTCTCTTTTATGAGAATTATTGTGTGGTTGATAAAATTGGCCTATTTTCTGTTGCTTGCAAGTTAAAAGAGACAATTATGACTACCTTAACCAAAAAGGCATATATTGAAGTACTGGTTGAAAGCGATAGAATCAAACAAAGTCTAGAGAAGCCAACTTGAAAACTAGCAAGAAGCAAACCATTTTAATAAAGTAAAATAGAACTGCAGTTCCTTTACATCAGTTACAGATTAGTGAAGGGAATCATAACAGGATGAAAGAACTACAAATATTTTGTCTGCTTGCTGTGCCACTCAGATATAAATTCTTGTAATAGAGAATGTAATTATCCTGGCTTTGATGTAATGGTGCATGCTTGACCAGGAGACATGGAACCAAATGTACTATCCTGGGAGGCTGTGTTTCTCAAGGACATCATACCTTCACTAATGACAATTGAATATGCTATTCAAACTGGAAATAGAATATATAATCAAAATTCTGCACAAGTTCTTGACTGAAACTCTCCAAAAATGCAAATATCTGCATGTGTGTACTAAATATACATATATTGGCAAAAGTGGGAATATATTAGAGCAATCTGTTATAAGGTAATATGGTAAAAATACAATTCTATATGGTAAATTGTTGAATCCAAGAGTTTTAAAATTTTCAAAGTTTTTGGTAAATTTTACCTTTTCTAATATGTCTATTTTAGTTCTCACTGAAGAATATTAGAGTTTTCCGTTCATTATACTAGCTTGACCTAATTGGGCCTTGTTACTTAAATTTTTACTTAGATTTTTAATTTGCATGTTGGAAGTGATATCTTATTTTGTAGCATTTAAAATAAAATAAAAAGACTGACTACATTACTATCCATTCCTTCTTTTTATTGTAATTAAGTGACTTTCACTGATTCATACTTACTTAGTACTCATACCTTTGTCTCCTGGAGCCTAATATAATTTCAAAGGTTATATACATAGAATTTTTTATTTTATATTATGTTGGATGACATATTTTTATACTCGTTTATTTAATGGAAGTCCATTTAAATTTGCTGCATTTAAGAGTATGCAATGTTTTGGCAAGGGACATAAATCATAGATTCCTTATCTGCAAAAAGATGAATTTATAATAGTGTGTATTTCTTAGGTTTTTTTTTTTTGTAAGATGAAAGGAAATAGGAATACAAAGGAACTGTGATGGTGATATTTATAAATTTCAGGTGTTGTCAGTAGTAATAATACAATGTGAAGGTGGTTATGTGACCAAGACTATATGTTCCTCAAGGCATTGCTGTAGTATTTGGGGAAATCTACACTAATTACAAAGAGGGTCAAGTCTTTGCAGAATGAGAAGATTCTTCTAGAACTCAAGATCTAGGAAAGTCTTTTTCAGAATATATTGCAGAGTGAATGAATGAGATTTGCTACATGAGATTTGCCTGAGTGTAGGGCCTGAGTTGAAGTAACTGCCAAATATATGACCAGGAAATGATCATGGATAAACACTTTATGCACATTATCCTTATGATGATCACATACTTCTGTAGAACAGAATAATAGTCATTAGGTGAGTACACTATGCCAGTGTCTAGTTGTTATTCAAGCACTCCATTTCAATAACCACAAAAGTATACTCAACAGGTGTGTAAGTAGCACTATGATTTACACTGTAGCAGCAGATTCAGAGAGGTCAGCAAACATTGCAGATGTGTGGTATCTGTACCAAATCTAGTCATAAGCCTGTATTTTTTTCTTTGCACTACTTTCCTAGACAGTTATGTCTGAAAAATATTACCTGGACATGGGATAAATAGGTGAATTATTACCAATTCTGGTCTGAGTCAGTCTCTTCAAACTCAATACTCATGCACTAGTGCCCCTCACTTGAATTCACCCCCTTAGCCAACACCCTATACATATTGTGTCAGTTTGGACAAATTGCTTCATTCCTTGTTTCCTCATCTATAAAATGGAATAAATTACTTACCTCGCTATGTTCATGCAAGAAGGAAGGCAATTACTTTGAAACTCCTAGCACTGACTAGGCGATGAATAGTTCATTGTATTACTAATATTGCTTAGACAAACTGCCAATCTGCTTCTAAGATTTGAATATAATTAATAGAACACAATTTTCTTAAAATAGGCACAAAAATAAGCCTAGAGTCTATATCTTCACATATTGACTCAGGAACAAAAGATCTTTTGTTGCTTTTGTTATTTAGACACTAACTATAAGCCAAGTGCACAAGGCTTTACATGGGTGCTGTGTGGAAGGCACTGATATTACCAGACACATATTCTGCACTGGGAGCCTGTCCAATCTAGCAGACAAGACGAGGTGTGAACATCAATAACTGGTCCACTTAGTAGAAAGTGGTAAATGCATCAATACAATAGATTTAGGAGAAAGTGCTATAAATGTTGAGGACAGAAAGATTAATTTCAACTAATAAAGGTCACAAGATAGTAATATTAGCAACCCTACCTCTTACAAGGGCTTTTATGTGGACTAAAAATCTCACTCCATTCTTCTTCTCTGCCATTAAATTCAGCAATTTTATCTTACTTGATTCTAAATAGACCTTTTAGCCCCACTTTCACTATTCTCCTTAGCCATCAGGCACAAATATTTTAATCACCTGGGGTATAACAAAAGCACAGACAACTTTTTTCTCCCCCACCAAGGAATAGTATTTTCAGAATCAATAAGTGTGTATCCCCCAGGAGTATAAATTGGGACCAATTTACCGCTGCATCTCCCAAATTTACTTTTACTTATAGCACTGCTGAGATTGATTCTACATCCGCCGTTTCTCAGTTCTGCTTTTCCTTATTACAACTTATTGACTCCATCAAAAATGTCAGGTCACTGTTGGTTATAGTGTAGTTATAGGTTTCAAATTTTCAGTTTGGAGAGGCCAGGGACATAGTTCATGACCAGTGTTCATTTCCAGCACCAATGACTTCTCAAGCATCTACGCTTGTGACCTTTGAGGCCTCCATCACTTAGAGACAGAGCAGTGATGTATATTAAGGCCCTCACATTAAACCAGTGGCCTTTTTGGTCACAAATCATTGGACTGGTCCCCAGACACTGCTTGGAGCCGTCCCACAAAACTTGCAACTAAGAATTTTAGGGATTGCAAGTTTGAATGAAGAGTTCCAATAATACTTAAGAATCAAGATATCAGAAAATCCTCAATTTCTTCTTAGAGACAATGCACAAAAAGGGAAAAAAAACTTTTTGTCTTTCAATTATCTATC
This sequence comes from Cryptotis parvus, assembly GCA_021461705.1. Lineage (NCBI taxonomy): Eukaryota > Metazoa > Chordata > Mammalia > Eulipotyphla > Soricidae > Cryptotis > Cryptotis parvus. Next base: position 148,910 of record JAJIBD010000649.1, on the reverse strand, counting down.
TATCTATCTATCTATCTATCTATCTATCTATCTATCTATCTATCTATCTATCTATCTATCTATCTATCTATCTATCTATCTATCTATCTATCTATCTATCTATCTATCTATCTATCTATCTATCTATCTATCTATCTATCTATCTATCTATCTATCTATCTATCTATCTATCTATCTATCTATCTATCTATCTATCTATCTATCTATCTATCTATCTATCTATCTATCTATCTATCTATCTATCTATCTATCTATCTATCTATCTATCTAATCTATCTATCTATCTATCTATCTATCTATCTATCTATCTATCTATCTATCTATCTATCTATCTATCTATCTATCTATCTATCTATCTATCTATCTATCTATCTATCTATCTATCTATCTATCTATCTATCTATCTATCTATCTATCTATCTATCTATCTATCTATCTATCTATCTATCTATCTATCTATCTATCTATCTATCTATCTATCTATCTATCATCTATCTATCTATCTATCTATCTATCTATCTATCTATCTATCTATCTATCTATCTATCTATCTATCTATCTATCTATCTATCTATCTATCTATCTATCTATCTATCTATCTATCTATCTATCTATCTATCTATCTATCTGTCTATCTGTCTGTCTGTCTGCCTGTCTGTCTAACTATCTATCTATCTATCTATCTATCTATCTATCTATCTATCTATCTATCTATCTATCTATCTATCTATCTATCTATCTATCTATCTATCTATCTATCTATCTATCTATCTAATCTATCTATCTGTCTGTCTGTCTGTCTGTCTGTCTGTCTGTCTGTCTATCTATCTATCTATCTATCTATCTATCTATCTATCTATCTATCTATCTATCTATCTGTCTATCTATCTATCTATCTATCTATCTATCTATCTATCTATCTATCTATCTATCTATCTATCTATCTATCTGTCTGTCTGTCTGTCTGTCTGTCTGTCTGTCTGTCTGTCTGTCTGTCTGTCTGTCTGTCTGTCTGTCTGCCTGTCTGCCTGTCTGTCTATTTGTTTTTTTTTTAATATATTTGCTCTTTAGGTAGCATCTGGAAGTGCTCAGGGTTTTTTTTCTCTCTCTGCACTTAGGAATTACTCCTGGCCATGTTGCAGGAACCATCTGTAATGCTAGGGACCTAACCTGCATTGGCCATGTATAAGGCAAACACAACATATGCTGTAATATTGCTTCTGATACAAGAAGGAGAAAACTTTTGAAATGTCGCCCAACAAACCTGTGCCTTGGGTGGAAGGAGGAAAATATGTTTATATAGATTAGGTAAAGTCATCTAGTATATATATATTTCACTGCACTACTTTCCACATTTTTCTATAGCCTTATAGGTATATAAGGTTAATAGGTATAAGGCTAAAGTCTTATAGGTATAGTTTCTTTTATAAACATGCTGTTTGTGTATGTGTGTGTGTGTGACTGTAAACGTCTTCTACTTACCATCTTTTAGGTCACCTTTTCTATTTTCTATTCTTCCTTCACTACCCATTTGTCTCTTTTCTTTACCTCACTTATACCTTGTCATCTTTTTATCTTCATATTCTTACAGTTCTATGGTAAGAATCTCTTTCTCTTTCTCTATGTCCACTGAAATCTACTTCTTTACACAGTAACCATTATATATGAGGAATTCGGGAGAAAATTATCTGGTCCACAATGAACTTTCTTGCCTTACTAAGCTACAGGAACAAGACCTGATTATTTCATTCTTGTCCTCTGTTCATCTTAAATAGCCATATCAGTTTCCGAATGAAAGGACGGCTAGTGATCTCACAGGGGCCCTCTGTACATGGAATCCAATTATCTACTGTTTGGTGCAAAATGGCCTTTGTGTTGCCAGCAGTGCACCAGGTGGTGAGAATAGCTTGTCTTCTTTATTTCTAAGTATGAGGGTGTTTTTCCATGCAAAAAAAAAAAGTTCTGAAAAAATTGTTTTGAAACTTGAAGTATTTTATCTAAAAGGTCAAAGATTTAATGGCATTCGGTTTTCTTTTTCTTGCTATTTCTGCTTCCGTTTTTTCCCCCTGCAATATTATCTGTGGCATGTGTATATTTTCAACCTCGGTTTTCTCTGTTTCCTACTATTAGACTTTATCATAAACTCATAATACTGCATGCGTCTCATAATGTGCCTTTTTCCATGGCAACCGAGTTGCAAATGAAAAACTCTGGTGTTATTGTGGGGAAGAAGTAGAGGCAGACCTGACTGTGACTCATCCCCAAATCTGTTTTTCTAGAATAAATATCTGTGCAATAATAAGAGAATATTTTCTATGATGACTGCACCAATTTCCTCACCATGGGGATTACTAAGTTGTACTTGAGTACAGGGCAGGATTTTAGCCCTAAGTGAGTGCTGAAATGGGTCCATCAAATACATTTTCCCTAGTATTCTGGATGTATTTTTTCTGTTTCTGCATGTGAAAACATTCCTTTTCAATTTTACTTTGTAGCTTTATTGCTTTGCTTTTTTATTTCTTTGTGAGAGCACCTAGAAGTGCTCAAGGGCCATTCTTGACTCTATGCTCAGGAGTAACCTCTAGCCTTGTTCAGTATCCGCGATGTCAGGGATTCAAACTAAGGCTGGTAGAATGCAATGAAAACACTTTAACACCTATATTATCTTTCTGGCCCATGTAATTTGAGGATATTACTTTTATTTTAGGACTATACCAGCATTGCTTCAGGGCTACTCCTTGTTCTGTACTGGGAGTTGAGGATGCTCACTCCGGTGATGCTTATGAGACCATGAGCGCTCCAGCATGCAAAGCATGTGCTCTGTCCATCAGATTATGCTCCATTTTTAGGATTGGGAGGTGTTTGGACACTATTTTAGGTTTTCTGTTCTGTTTTGTTTGCTTTTGACAGATTTGAATCTGTCTCTGAAAAGTATATGGATATCAAAACAGACAGATCTTGTGCTCTGTCCATTGAGTTATCTCTCCAGGCCATGTGTTTTTGGTTTGTTTGTTTGTTTGTTTGGTAGGATTTTATTTTGGCACTGTTTTATGATTTTTATTTTGTTTTGCTTTGTTTTTGACGGATATGAATTTGTCACTGAAAAGTGGATGTGTGCCTAACCAGAACAGATATGTCAGTATGATGCGCTGGCTTACTGAAGCACACAACTAAAACCTCTTCTGTGTTGGTTAGAATTCTGTTGATGTCTACATACTATCTCATCTCTAGCTAGCGAAAATTCCTTGATGCTGTGGTGACTCAGTCAAGAAGAGTAATTTATTTGAACAAAGTTCAAATCACAAAGTTGAACAAATTACAAAATTCCTATTGCATTTGCTGCAAAGGATATCCTTTACTGATTTTCAGAATCCTGATAAGGTCCTGGACTGGGAAGAGTAGGGGGCATGAAGACACTGACCCCTACAGAATGAATGCCCCTCAACTTCTTCTACAGCCATAGGCTGATGAATCTTAAGAGATAAGAAGTCGTAGTGCAAAGGTTTTCCTTTGATGTTTTATGTTCAAACCTACTTATTTCTGCCTGGGATCTGCTATTTTATAATCTACCATTCCATTTCAGCTGCAGAAGGCAGATAGAGATATGATTCATCCAAGACACAAAGACACATGAGAGAAATAGGTGTATGGCCTTAGAATATTCTCCCATCTTTGATCCTCCACTATCACCAAGATGGCACCTTAAATTCTAGCTCGAAAGCAGATTTATTAAAGTTATCACTTTTTCATAACCTATTTCAGCAGTTAAGAACAGTGAGTAGAATTTATTTTTAACATAAATTGTTTCTTAATATATGCTATTTTAATTAATATTTTATTATACCACATTGTTCATGTTTGGGGGTTTCGGTCACATAGTGTTCCAGCACCCCTCCCACCACCAGTGCCCATCTCCCACCACCAATATCCCCAACTCCCTCCCCCTCCCATAGTCTGCCTCCATAGCAGGTTCCCCTCCCTTTCTCCCTCTCTCTCTCTTCCCTCTCCTAGACATTTGGATTGCAATACATACACTTAGAGGCTATCATGTGCATTTTTGTCTATTCAATGCTCAGTTCTAGGTTGGTATTAGCCCTCTCGATATTTAATCACACATGTTCCTTTCTCTGTCTTACCTAACCTCTGACTCCCACACATTTGTGGTAATTTTCCACCTTTGGTAATTTCCTGATCTTATTTTGCTGGATCCACGTTTGCCTGACATTGGATTTTGGTATCATAATATGTATATATAATTTATGCTATTTTTAACAAAAAATTTTGAACATATATTTATAACACTCTAGACTTTATCCAGAAGAATATTTTTTGCACATCAAAGTCTTTTATTTATTTATTTGCTTTTGCTTTTATGGTCAGCCTGGTGCTACTAGGGGTTACTCCTGGCTCTGCACTCAGAAAGTACTGCTGGTGGTGCTCAGGTAACTACATGAGATTATGGGGAAAAAAACCATATTGGCCACATGCAAAGTAATACCTTACCCATAGTATTATTGCTCATTCCCCACACATCAAAGTCTTAAATTTTAATTATGTCTCCACTAAACTTAAAGATAACTTTATTGGTTATTCCTATAGATCTTTGTTATTTTGTAAAATAAATTTATTGTGGATGATATTCAAAGTTCTTGTGGACTAACTGGATCATATCAGATTCTCTTGAAACTTTTCTCCAAGGAAAAGGGATTCTGTTTGTTTGTTTGCTTGGTTTTTAAATGAGTTTTGAATAGAAAGTCTTGAAACAGCATAAACACATGAAGAGGCAAATCTGATTCGCAAGATCTGTAGCAGTGCATAGTAAATTGTAGGTTTTCTTTTTTTTTATTTTTTATTATACCACCGTGAAACATACAATTACAAAGGTGTTCATAATTGGTTCTTGGTAATACAGTATTCCAGCACCCATCCCTCCACCAGTGCCCCATTTCCACCACCAATGTACCCCTCCCCTCCCATCCCCACCCGCCTTAATAGCAGGTACCCCAGTTTCCTCTCTTTCTCTCTCTATCTCTCTCTCTGTCTCTGCATCTCTCTCCCTCTTATTTTACACATTGTGGCTAGCCCTGCAGATAGTTAGAGTTAATCACTTAAGTCTCTTTGTGTATATTCAGTGGTGAGTTTTAATCTGCCATTACCATTTCCCATATTCATTAAAACACTGGTATCTATATCCTATTAATGAATGCAGTCATTCTATATCTGTCCTTTTCCTTCTGACTAATTTCACTCAGCATGATAGACTCCATGTCCATCCATTTGCAGGTAAATTTCATAATTTCATCCTTTCTGACAGCTGCATAGTATTCCATAGTGTAGATGAACCACAGTTTCTTTAGCCAGTCCTCTGTTCTCGGGCATTTAGGTTGTTTCCAGATTCTAGCTATAGTGAATAGCGCAGAGATGAATAAAGAAGTACAGATAGTGTTTCTGCTATGTGTTTTTCGGTCTCTAGGGTATATTCCCAGGAGTGCTATTGCTGGATCAAATGGGAGCTCAATATCTAGCTTTCGAAGGAATATCCATATTGTTTTCCAAAAGGGCTGGACCAGTCGGCACTCCCACGAACAGTGGATCAGAGTCCCTTTTTCCCCACATCCACGCCAGCACCGGTTGTTCTTGCTGTTTTGGATGTGACCAGTCTCTGTGGGGTGAGATGGTACCTGATTGTTGTTTTGATTTGCATCTCCCTGATGATTAAAGACGAAGAGCATTTTTTCATATGCCTTTTGGCCATTCGAATTTCTTCTTTTTGGAAGCTTCTGTTCATTTCTTCTCCCCATTTTTTGATGGGGTTGGCTGTTTTCTTCTTGTGGAGTGCTACCAGTGCCTGATATATCCTGGATATTAACCCCTTGTCAGATGGGTATTGGGTGAATATCCTTTCCCACTCTGTGGATTGTCTTTGTATCTTGGTTACCGTTTCTTTTGAGGTGCAGAAGCTTTTCAATTTTGTATATTCCCATTTGTTTATCATTGCTTCCATTTGCTTGGTCAGTGGTGTGTCGTCTTTAAAGATACTTTTCGTTTCAATGTCATAGAGCCGTTTTTCCTATGTTTTCTTCGATGTACCTTATAGATTCATGTCTGATATCGAGATCTAGAATCCATTTTGATCTGACTTTTGTGCATGGCTTTAGAAGGAGGTCTAAGTTCATTTTTTTACATGTACCTGACCAGTTTTCCCAGCACCATTTGTTGAAGAGGCTTTCTTTGTTCCACTTAATATTTTTTGCTCCTTTATCAAAGATTAAGTGGTTGTATATTTGTGAGTGCGTTTCAGGATACTCAGTTGTATTCCATAGGTCTACGGGTCTGTCTCTATACCAATACCACACTGTCTTAATTACAACTGCTCTGTAGTAGAGCTTGAGGTTGGGGAAAGTGATACCTCCCATCTTCTTTTCCCAAGGATTGCTTTAGCTATTCGTGGAGTTTTATTATTCCATACAAATTTCAGGAGTGTTTGTTCAATTTCTTTGAAGAACATCATGGGTATCTTTATAGGGACCGCATTGAATCTGTATAAAGCTCTAGGGAGTATTACCATTTTGATAATGTTAATCCTTCCAATCCATGAGCAGGGAATGTGTCTCCATTTCCTCAGGTCTTCTTTTATTTCCTGAAGTAACGTTTTGTAGTTTTCTTTGTAGAGATCCTTTACATTCTTTGTCAAACTGATTCCTAGGTATTTGATTTTCTGCGGTGCAATTGTGAATGGGATAGTTTCTTTAATGTCCCTTTCTTCTCTTTCGCTGTTTGCATATAGGAAGGCCATTGACTTTTGGGTATTGATTTTGTACCCTGCTACTCTACTATAAGAATGTATTATTTCTAGGAGCCTCTTGGTAGAGAGTTTTGGGTTTTCCAGGTATAATATCATGTCATCAGCAAATAGTGATAACTTAGCTTCTTCCCTTCCTATCTGGATGCCCTTAATGTCTTTTTCTTCCCTGTTTGCTATGGCAAGTACTTCCAGTACTATATTGAATAGAAGTGGTGAGAGCGAGCAGCCTTGTCTTGTCCCTGATCTTAAGGGGAAGGCTTTCAGTTTTTCCCCATTGAGAATGATGCTCGCTGTGGGCTTGTAGTAGATGGCCTGGATTATCTTGAGGAAGGTTCCTTCAATCCCCATTTTACGGAGAGCTTTCATCATGAACGGGTGTTGAATCTTGTTAAATGCCTTCTCTGCATCTATTGATATGATCATATGGTTTTTATTTTTCTTTTTTGTTGATACGATGTATTATGTTGATTGACTTGAGGATGTTGAACCATCCTTGCATTCCCGGGATGAATCCCACTTGGTCATGGTGTACAATCTTTTTGATGACTCTTTGGATTCTATTTGCTAGTATTTTGTTGAAGATCTTAGCATCTGTATTCATCAGGGAGATTGGTCTGTAGTTTTCCTTTTTTTGTGACATCTTTGTCTGCTTTGGGTATCAGGGTGATATGTGCCTCGTAAAAGCTATTTGGGAGTATTTCTGTTTCTTCAATTTGCCGGAAGAGCTTAAAAAGAATTGGGAGTAGGTCCTCTTCAAAGGTTTTGTAGAATTCACTGGTGAATCCATCTGGGCCTGGGCTTTTGTGTTTGGGTAGACTTTTGATTACCGATTCTATTTCCTCGATGGAGATAGGTTTGTTGAGGTATTCCAAATCTTCTTGTTGCAGACTTGGGAAGCTATAGGAATTCAGGAATTTGTCCATTTCTTCTAGGTTCTCTTGTTTCGTGGCATACAGGCTCTCATAGTAATCTCTGATGATCTTTTGAATTTCTGTGGTTTCTGTTGTGATGTCTCCGTTTTCATTTCTGATTCTATTTATTTGGGTTCTCTCTTTTCCTTTTCTTACAAGTCTTGCAAGTGGTTTGTCAATCTTGTCTATTTTTTTCAAAAAACCAGCTTTTGGTTTCGTTGATCTTCTGGATTGTTTTTTGACATTCCATCTCATTGATTTCTGCTCTAACTTTTATTATTTCTTTCTTTCTGCTTGGGTTGGGCTCCTTTTGTTGATCACTCTCTAAGATCTTAAGTTGGGAAGTCAGACTGTTTATGATGGCCTTTTCTTCTTTTCTGATGAATGCCTGAAGAGCTATGAACTTGCCTCTTAACACTGCTTTTGCTGTATCACACAAGTTCTGGTAATTCGTGTCTTCAGTCTCATTTGTTTCCAGGAATCTTTGGATATCCTCTTTGATTTCTTTTATGACTTGCTGGTTGTTCAGCAGTGAGCTGTTTAGTTTCCAGGTACTTGGTATTGGTCTCCGTTTTTGTGTACAATTAACTTCTATTTTCAGTGCATCATGGTCTGAAAAAATAGTTGGCACAATTTCTATCTTCTTGATTTTATGGAGGTATGATTTATGGCTCAGCATGTGATCTGTTTTGGAGTATGTTCCATATGCACTGGAGAAGAAAGTGTATTCAGCTTTTTGGGGATGAAATGTCCTGTATATGTCTACCAGCCCTCTTTCTTCCATCTCCTCTCTTAGGGCCAGTATTTCCTTGGTAAGTTCAATCTTGTTGATCTATCCAGGGTTGATAGAGCAGTGTTGAAGTCTCCAACTACAATTGTGTTGCTGTCAATGTCTTCTTTGAAGTCTATTAGTAGTTGTTTTAGGTATTTTGCTGGCCCCTCATTGGGTGCATATATGTTTAATAGCGTGATTTCTTCCTGATATATGCATCCCTTGACTATTAACAAGTGACCTTCAGTGTCCCTTCTGACCTTCTTCAGCCTGAAGTCTATGTTGTCAGATACCAGTATGGCTACCCCAGCCTTTTGGATGGGTTGTTTGAGTGAAGGATTGTTTTCCAGCCTTTTATTTTGAGCCTGTCTTTGCTCCGAATTGTTCAGGTGTGTTTCTTGAAGGCAGCAGAATGTCGGATTCAATTTTGTGATCCATTTTGCCACTCTGTGTCTCTTAACTGGTGCATTTAGACCGTTGACATTGAGAGATATTATTGTCATGGGATTTTGTGCCATCTTTCTGTGTAGGTTGGTTGTTCTTTTGGGTTATGTCTCGTCTTATAGTAGATCATTCAGTCCTTCTTTTTAAGGTTGGTTTTGATTTTACAAAGTTCCTAAGCTGTGGTTTATCCAAGAAGTTGTATATCTGTCCTTCAAATCTGAGTGAGAGTTTAGCTGGATAAAGAATTCTTGCTGAGGCGTTCATTTCATTAAGTTTTTTTACTATATCCCACCACTGCCTTCGGGCTTGGAGGGTGTCTTCTGAGAAGTCTGCTGAAAGTCGAATGGATGCTCCTTTGTACACAATTTCCTTCTTTGATCTTGCTGCCTGAAGAATTCTGTCTCTGTCTATGGTATCCATTACTTTGACTAGGATGTGTCTTGGGGTCTTTCTATTGGGGTCTCTTCTTGCTGGTACACGTCAGGCTTCTTGGATCTGGATGCCTTCATCCTTTAACTCGGGAACTTTTCAGCCAGGATGTTTTTAACTGTTTTAATTTCCTTGGGGTTACTTTCCTGTCCCTCTGGGACTCCGATGATTCTTATGTTGTTCCGCCTGGCTTCATCCCATTGTTCTCTGTTCCGTTGCTGATCCATTTTCCGATCTTTTTCCATCTTATGTAGTTCTCTGAGTGCTTTCTGCAGCTCATCTTCAGTCTCACTGATTCTCTCTTCCGCTGCTGTCATCCTACTGTTGAGAGCCCCGATTGTGTTTTTCATTTCATCTACTGAGTTTTTAAGTGACAATATTTCTCTTTGCATGGTTCTCATTTCTGCTCTCATTTCCTACCCTAGTTTATTGACTGCCCTTTCAACTGCTCCGTTTATGTTCTCCTGTATTTTATTGGACATCTGCTCAATTTTTTCGTTGAGCTCCTTAAACATTCTACCAATTTTCTCTCTAATTTCATTGTCAGAGTGAGCATGCATATCTGTATTCTTTTTTGATTCTTCACGGTCAATTCCTTCATCTGTTCTTCGAGCTGGGGATCTGCGTTGTTTTCCCATGGTGTTGCGGTGTTCAGAGATAAATTCCTCTAGTGTACTGTTTCTTTTTTCTTGAGGGTATTACCTACCCTTGGTGTTGAATTTCCTAAGCGGCCGCGTGCCGCGCCCGCCCGGCCAGCGGCGCACCCCAGAGACTCTACCTAGGATGCAGGCAGGCCGCGGTGAGAGTTCAAAATGACGGTTTACTTCCGGTTCCGCTCGGACTTCTGGGGGTTGTAGTTCCACCTTCTGCCGAGACCTGGGGCTCTACCACAGCCCGAGGCGCCCGCCCGGCCAGCCGTGCACCCCTTGTAGGTTTTCTTTTTGCTTTCATGACTAACGCTCTATCAAAAGTTCATAGATGACTTTCCTTCTTTTTGCTTTAATGACTAACAGCCAATCAAAATTTCATAGATTACTTTTCTTGCTAATATGACTTCTCTTCAATCTCTAGGACAGCTTAGAATATCATGTAATGCTTTCGAACTTTTGAATTTGTAGGTAGATCAAACGTGAAAATGACTATTAGTTTCATTTTAAATGTATTCTTTCTATGGGTTAAAGAGATAATTCAGTGGTTAGGGGATTTGCCTTGATCATATATGATCCAGGATTCAATCCCCCAATGTAGCATTAGGTACCCCAAACCACTGACAGGTGCAAGCAAGAGCATTACAGGGTATGGCAAAAAATAATAAATAAGTAAAAATATACCATCTATAAATACTTCTAGATAATATACCTCCAAATAAATCTTTGTCTATAAGGGTGTTTTAAAGAAAGAGTTAAAAATTATACAAATAAAGACATGACAAACTGTAACTTAGGGGCTGGAGCAATAGTCCAGCGGGTAGGGCGTTTGCTTAGCATGCAATCGCCGGGGTCAATCTCCAACGTCCCCCACGCAGTGCCATGAGTAATTCCTGAGTTCAGAGCCAGGAGTAACCCCAGAGCATCACTAAGTGTGACCCAAAAAAGCAAAGAAAACAAGAAACTTAGAAAATGTCATATTTTATGTAATTTATTTATGAATTTTCTAGATTCAGAAATTATGTAATTGTGCATAACACAGTGTTGTCAAAATTTTGTGACACTTCCATTAATTTTAACATGCTTAAGAATAAAACCTTTTTGTATGCTCAACAAATATCTCAAATGATATTAAAATATAATTGTGGTGATTTTACCCTCAAACATTCACTGAATTTCCCTCTTAAGAAAGCTAGTATACTCAAAACAAAGTACTTGAAGATATATCATTGATTCTGTCTAAATTCCTTCTCAGAATACAATTAGACTGAGTTTGAAGATAAATATTAAATTTTTATATTTTTAAAGAGAATGAAGATGTTTAAAATTCTACTGCTCATTATACTCTAGCTCTTCTATGATTAGTCCATGTAGCTCTCTAAATTTTGTAATAAATGGAAATTTTAACTTTAGTTAACTTTGAAAAATTAACATTGCTATGTTTTTATCATGAAAAATAATATTTTAAGTTAATACAGCAAGATCTGCTCAGCCTTTTGCCTAAGATCTATTGAAGTTAATACAGCAATTGGTACTATACATACTGGCTTGTTTTTTTGTTTGGGGGTGCTAGCAACACTTCTGAGAGAGGCTTGAGTGATGCACATGTGGTGCTAGGAATTGAACTCAGGTCAGCCATTGGCAAGGCAAGTACCTACCATTGTATTAGGTCCACATTCATTTGTAAAGTTGGAATTTACTAGGACTTTTGTATATTTTTAGTCAGAACATCTGTTCATGTGGTTACAGTGTTTCAATTTTTAAATTGTATTAACATAGAAAGTTAATGTTTTTAAAGTTATTAATTTAGAGTTTTATTTGTTTGCTTTTGGGTCACACCTAGCTACCCTCAGGACTTAATCTTGACTCTGGATCTCTGAGATTACACCTGACAGAGCACAGAGAATCATAGAGGGTGTCAAGAACTGAACTTGAGCCTGCCATGTGCAAGGCAAGTGCTATGCCTACTGCATTGCCTCTATCTCAGGAGATTAATTTTACAGTAGAAAAATAATGAATTACCAAGAGGAATATGGTCTTTCTAATTTCTAGTTGTTTGATTTAAGAGAAAATACATAGATGATGACTATGTTTTATTTTCAAATCTCACTGTGCTCTTTTCATTCTAATATGTTTTTATAACATATCCTAGAAATGACCTCGGTACAAAATTTTTACCTCTAAATTTAAATAATATTGTGAAAATTTCTGAGATAACTACATGTAAAGTCCAAAAACGTAGTGAATAGCACCAAACATTCAGTAGGTTATGATACTGGCATGTATGCATATCTTTATGTGTACACACATGTATGTATAAATTTTTTATGTATGTCTCTACATTTATTTAATGATCCACGTATGTTATTATGATGGTAGCATCAGTTTATAATATTATATAAATTTCATGTTTATCTCAATCACTTCTCAGTCTTTTGTTAAAACCAAGTGAAGTTTCAGGCTTATAATGTGATTTCTGTTATTCTTTATCATGATCACTATAAATTTAATATCCCTTCATCAACAAACCTCTGCCCTTCTGTAAACTTCAATTTGTTCTCTCTAATAAGAATTCATTTTGTTTAAATATTTTTTTAAATGATGGAACTAATATAAGTATGGTAAATATAAAAATGATATGTTTAATTTAGTTTATTTAGAACCCCAAATCAAATTATACATCTAACTAACCAAATGCCCCAACGATTTTCTTTTAAGTAAAAATGAATTCACTAAATCTCATATCATGGCCATATTTTTTAAAATAAAATTAAAAAAAATACAGCCTGAATTCTTAAGATAACTATAGCTAATCTTTTAAACCACAACCTCAGAGATCTTACAGAAGTGTGATAATCCTTATTTTACCTAACCTCTGTTTCTACCATAAGAGTATCACTGTCTTCCTATTCATCATCGATTTGCTTGAGCGGGCACCAGTAACATCTCCATATGTCCTGTCTCATGCTAGCAGAGCCGAAGGGCATCTGCTTGCTCCAGGAACATAAAGAGCCTCAAACCATTACATCAGGTCATGGGAATGAAGTCTATAATTGTTACTGGTATTTGGCATATCAAATACAACACAGGTATCTTGCCAGGCTCTGCAGTGCAGGTAGCATACTCTTGTAGTCATCTCTAAGTCCAGCTTTTATTGATGAACCACTGGTCTGCTGGGTGGAGTTCTGACGAGGGGGAAGTCTGAATGTGGAAAATGGAGGCCCTCATAGAGTGGGGGGGTCGTCTGGCTTGCTGCAACGCTATGCTGGGGTGGAGGGCCAGGGCTAGAACCCACCATCCTTCCCGGCACTTCGTGAGAGGCTGGGCACAGGGAGAGCCAGTAGTAGCTCTGCCCCATGTCTGTGAGTCTACCATAAGAGTAGAGAAAGCAAATAGTTTTCTGAAGGTAACTACCAGCTGCCAGTCACCAAGGTCTAAGATGGAGATAAGACATAGGAGGTAATATCAACCATCACAGAAGCAGAATCAATTTACAATGCACAAAATTGCAAATTATGTTTAATTTGGTACCCCTTTTCTGTTTCTGAAGGATTCCCTCATTTTTCAAATTCCCCACACATCCCTCTATATCTTCCCATAAATCTTCCTCAAAATCATCTCTTCTCTCCACTGTTTCTCACCTCCAGAACCAGACAAAGTGCTCCTGTTCCTGACTCAAATCCCTTGGTGCTCTTCATTCCAGCTCTTTCTGTACTGTTTTGTGATTTGTAATCATTACTTCAGAAAATTTCCCCAGGATCCTTTTCAGTCCCCAATAAAATGATGCAGGTTCCAATTCTTTACTGAAAATTGCTTTCTGTATTTCCCTGTTGATGGTTATTCTGAGAAGCTGTATGGAATAGGGTAAAAAACAAAGAAAAACAAAACAAAAGAACACTAGACTCCATGAACCATCAGGTGTTCCCATTTTATGAAACTGATAGCTCTACCTGGTAAATATTGGCCCTTGTTTATACAGTAAGACAAAAAAAAAGAGAAAATAAGTAGGTTTTCTTATCCAAAAGAAAAGGAAAACAAAGAACTGAAAAAATTGAAAGCAAACGAAAGTTTTACTCACTGAGCATGTGCCTCTTGGGTTGGTTAGGAGAATTTATTTCTGACTGGAAGTGTGAAGCACACAGATGATTTTCTATGTTCTTTCTTCTTATTCCCCTTTTCCCAAGTCTTGTGTCTCTCTCAGGGTTATAATGGAAACACGTATTTTACTCACATAGAATAAAGCAGCCCTACTTAATCCCAAGGGCTGCTGGTTTAGCCTTTATGGGAAAAGTGTAGATACTTAAAATTCTTGCTCTTTTCTTTTTCAGAGCAGTAAAAAGTTGAAACTGAATAATGCTTGTATTTTGATATTTGATGCCTCCAGAAATATCAGTGGGGTCTGAAAAGATGTAAGAAACATTAAATAGTAATGAGGCATTCAGGTCTAAAAAGTTAGTGTTTAAAATTCTTACAGAGATGTAGGAAGCATATGAGAATTCAGCACAGTTTTGCTAAACCAGTCCATGACAAGGAAGACAAGATGTTAAACAAAGATAAAGATAACTAACTTTAACCAGTTTACTTCATTATTATGTCTTACTGTAATGACCCTATCCACAACTATTTAGGTGAGAGCCAAATAGATTTTGCTACTCTACAGATACAGAGGTTCTGGCAGATCGTAGACACAAGGACACAGAAAGACTGCAGTTTTGTAGGAGTTCAATTAAAATGAGGACTTTTATATATTACAAAGAAATTGATTCAATATTGTCTTGCCAAGCCAAGTGTGTGAACTGAATGGATTTTATTATAGTTGAAGTCTATATGACTCTTTTTTTCTGCCACAGGGAATGAGAAATTTCCACTATAAGAATATTTTGTACTCAGACTATTTTTCTTATCCCTTTCTCCAAGACAGTCAGAATAATTGTCCCTAAAGACCTTTGCTTATACATTTTCATAGCTATTAATAATTCTTTGTCAATCGTATACCTCACTAAACTGTAATCTTTTTCCTCTTTGAACCCTTCCCAGTGCCTTGCATAGAGGATTTCACATTCTAAGCCTCCAGTAAGAACTGAATTAATATTCTTGTTAGAGATATACAAATGAATTGCTCGTGATTCAAACATATGCAAACTAAAACTGCTTGCCAAATTCTAATTGGTAAATAATGCAAACACTGCATGTGTTTGCTTTGCTTTCTTTGAGGACTGCCTAAATTTTTCAACCCCCTTGACACATTATAAAACAAAGCTTTAGTAAAAAAGAAAATCAATTTATTTTAACAGGCGTCTTAGGAGTGCTTTTTGGGGATATGAATGAATGATATTAAAAAGGATATCCATTCCCTATTGTTTCCAGATCATGAAACTATCGTTCATTTCCATTTCTGCTTCCTGCATGACCACCTGAAGGAAATCAGTGGTCTGATTTTGAATTCTCTTTCTAACTGAGGAGGAGGGGACACAGTTGCATTCAATCAACCAAAACTTTATTTCTCAGAGCAACACTTGGGCTAAGTCTGCAAAGAAATGTATAGGTATGGGGTGATTGGATTTTGCTAGCACAGCTTAACAGTGAGTGTATTCAGACAAGAAGAAACAAGTGGTAGGTCAAGAAAGATGATTCACGATTACTGTAGGTTGTCATGACACCATTTCAAACATCTAATTTAAATCTGATGAGCATTACTTGAGGGAAGTCTGGGATCATATGTATTTTAGGCTCCCGATGAAAGTTACCTAGGCTTCTCTAATGTTACTTTAACTTGCATCTATAGATAAGATACGGTGCCTAATGCTGCTTTCAAAGGTGTGACATTATCGAAATGTAATGGTGTTGGGGGGGGGGGCAGAGGGTTGGTACCTTATCAATTACAAGAGTCAAGCAAATAGGAACAACACTTAGAACCTCAATTCAATGAGCAAAAGCCCAACAGAAATCAGCAGCAAACCTTAAAGAAGTGAACACTCATCATTCTTTTCGTGTTTCTAAGATATTCAGTGGATTTGCAGCAGGAAGCAACTTGTGTTATGTAGGCAGCTTATACTAGTTAGTCTACATTTTAATTAATACATTTAATTAAGGTACTGCAACTTTTGATCTATGGCTTGTTAAATCCTTTCTCCAGCCTGATGGTATCTTTGACTGTATACTTTTACTCAATTTGTTATCTCAATCTTTCCAGAGGTAAATGCCTGACAAAGTGGCTAGGTCAGAGCAGAGAAATGGGGTTTGGTGGAGTAGACACATTGTCACATTGCTCATGTATTTGCCAACTACCCCAATAACATTCTACTTGGCCTTCCCCCTCTTCACCCAGATCACAGAATCGTAGACTTTCTGGCTTTATCTCTCTTTAGCAACATGCAAATTCTTTCTTATTTAATGTTTTATTTTACCACTATGAGATATACAATTACATAGATATTCATAAGATGTTCATATTT
Organism: Cryptotis parvus; assembly: GCA_021461705.1. NCBI lineage: Eukaryota > Metazoa > Chordata > Mammalia > Eulipotyphla > Soricidae > Cryptotis > Cryptotis parvus. Next base: position 132,447 of record JAJIBD010000649.1, on the reverse strand, counting down.
GGGTTTTGGTTGTACAGTGTTTCAGCCCCCATCCCTCCACCAGTGCTCATTTCGCACCACCAATGTCCTCGATTCCCTCGCCCCTCCCTAGAGCCTGCCTCTATGGCAGGTTCTTTATTTCTCTCTCTCTCTCTCTCTCTCTCTCTCTCTCTTCTCTCTCTCTCTTTATCTTTTGCTACCCTTCCACATTGTGGATTACAATACATACATTAAGAGGTTGTAATGTGTATCGTTTTGCCTGTATTTAATGCTAAGTTCTAAGTTGGTATTAGCACTTTTGACAATTATTAGCACACTGTTCCATTCTCTGTCTTACCTAGCCTCTGACTACCACACATTTGTGATAATTTCCACTTTTGACAAGACCTGGTCCATGTTTTGCCTGACCTTGGACATTGGTATCAAAATATGTACTTATATATATTTATCAACATGCAAATTTTTTTAAGTATTTTATTGTACCACCGTGAGATATACAAATAAAAAGATATACAATTAAAAAGTTCATGTTTGGGTTTTGGTCATACAGTGTTTCAGCACCCGTCCCTCCACCAGTGCCCATCTCCATACAAATAAAAAAGATATACAATTAAAAAGTTTATATTTGGGTTTTGGTCATACAGTGTTTCAGCACCCGTCCCTCCACCAGTGCCCATCTCCCACTAACAACATCCCCGGTTCCCTCCCCCTAACCCAGCCCTGCTCCATGGCAGGTTCTTTATTTCTTTGCCTTTCTCTCTCTTTCTCTTTTCCTTCCCTTCTAGACTATGGATTACAGAACATACATTAAAAGGTTGTCATGTGAATCCTTTTGCCTCTATTTCATGCTCAGTTCTAGGTTGGCATTAGTACCCTCGACAATTATTAGCACCCTGTTCCATTTTCTGTCTCTCCTAAACTCTGACTCCCACACGTTTGTGATAATTTCCACCTTTGACAAGACCTCCCGATATATGCTTCACTTGACCTTGGATATTGGTATCATAATATGTACATATATATTTATGCCATGCAAATAAATGCAGTCATTCTGTATCTGTCTCTCTCCTTCTGGCTAATTTCGCTCAACATAATCTTCTCCATGTCCATCCATTTATAGCAACATGCAAATTTTTAACCTAAGGATTTGCTGTTAAGTTTTCTTATAGTGCCCTTCCCCAGAATATCAAATTGCCAACTTGCCCTTAACATTTACACCTGAGCTCAAATTTCTTCTCTATAAAATTCTCATAATCTCTATCTCCATAGCTTCTTTTCCAGGCAAACACTAGTTTTTATTTTTATACCCCTTGCTTGGTATTATGCATTTGTTATAACACTAGCTGATTTTATCTTTAAAATACTTTTCCAGGGTCAGAGAGATAGTACTAAAGTGTTCTCCTTGCAAGTGGTTGATCCTGGTTTATTCCCTTTCATCCCATAAGGTCCCCTGGGATCTCCAGGAGGGATTCCTGAGTGCAGATCCTGGAGTAAGCCCTAAACATAGCTGGGTGTGACTCCAAACCAAAACAACAACTTGTCACTTGTCACTTATCTTCCCGTTGTTCATCGATTTGTTCGAGTGGGCACCAGTAACAGCTCCATATGTCCTGTGGCGTGCTAGTGTAGACAAAGGATATCTGCTCCCTCCAGTAACACAAAGAGCCTCAAACCATTCCTTCAGGTCATGGGAATGAGGACTATAATTATTACTGGGTTTTGGCATTGATAATAATAAAATCAATGCCAAAAACCAGTAACAATTATATCAAATGTGCCAAAATATGCCAAATATCCAATATTCAAATATCAAATAAGCCAAAATACACCAAAAAGTTTTTTGGCATATCAAATATGCGGAAATATGCCAAAATGTTTTTTGGCATAACGAAAACATTTGTTTCTCCTTCTTATCTGAGTACACTCATTGTTAAGCTGTGCTAGCAAAATCCAATCACCCCATACCTATACATTTCTTTGCAGGCTTAGCACAAGTGTTGCTCTGAGAAATAAAGCTTGAGTTGATCTAATGCAACTGTCTCCCTACCTCCTCAGTTAGAAAGCAGAAAGCAGAATTCAAAATCATATCACTGCTTTCCTTCAGATGGTCATGCAGGAAGCACAGAAACGGAAAAATAACAAATCATTTGTTGTTGAAAAAACAACAACTACAAATGACTCCTTGTGTATTGATCTTATCCCTGTGAAAAGATCTTTGAAATTAAAGACCTTGTCTACATCACCTGCAATTTTATATTTAGAACCTATTGAAGTGCCTGGCACACAGTAGGTGTGCAACATATGTATGTTGAATGAGTGAATGTGCTCTTCGAGGGCACTGGCCACAGGATTAAGGATTGAGGAAATGATGTTTTATAAAAGGGGTTTGGAGAGGATGTGGGCCACTCCATAGATACCAAAAGGACAATGTTACTTGTGGTTCTGGAATATCCCAAAATTCAGAAGCTAGATAGGTCTTCAGGCCCAAAGAAATTAATATCCCAATCTCTAGATTAATGTTGTGTTAGAAAAAAAAAGACTAGGTCCAAAGTCTTTAACATCTTTCTTTATCTCTCTGTTAACCTGGGACTTCAGACTTCAGGCTCTAAATTGTAGCCTGCAGCTTGCTTTATTATATGTGGCAGTTTTAAATATAGGGAAGTTTATTAGTTTACCATAGTGTCTACAACAAATTACCTCAAATGTCATAGATTAAAACAACTTAAAGTTATTACCTTACGATAGTATGTGTCAGAGTCTGAAACAAATTTCCCAGGCTAAAATTAAAGCATCAGCGGGATGACATTTCCTTCTGCAGATTCGATTGGCAAGTCAGTTTCCTTACCTTCCTGTCTTCTAAAAGCAGACTGTATTCTCTGGATTTTAGACCTTGACTCCATTTTCCAGGGCAGATACAGCTGATCAATTTCTTTCACATCACATCGCTCTGAACTTCTTTTCTGTCACCCTATACATAGTCACCCCAACCTTTTGATTACACTGTGCCAGTTTTCATAGCCAGAATATCTTTAAGATAAGCTAATTTTAATTCCATCTGTTCTCTTAATTCCCTTTTGCATGTAAGATAGCATGTTCACAAATTTTGCGGATTGATCTAGGAACAACTTAACCACTTTTGGGAAAATTAGTTATCCTACAGAAAGTAATATAAAAACAAATTGCTCTGCTTCTAAGAAAACTATGATATTCAAATATGTTGTACACTTCAGTTGCAGCCAGGTTTTGTTAAGTTATGACAAAACAGCCACCCATATCTATACGTTGAAATTTTATACATTTAAATAATTTTAAATTGCCTAAAATTTAAAAATAAGACATTTATAATTGTATATTATAAATATATATCAAAATTTTATTGAACTAATTAATAAAAGACAGAATTATAAGATGGTTCAAAGATCTGTATGAGGAACAGAGTTGTAAATGATCAAAGAAAATCTAAATAATTTTGCTAATTTTAAGAAAGAACATTCTTCAGTGTATATAAATGACACACACACCAACACACAAAAACCCAACACAAATCTCTAACTTCAACGTTAGTCTTCGTATTACTAGATGGAAATCTAAGAATTAAGATACAATTTCCCAATGCCTATACCATCAACAAATGATCTAGATGTATTTGCTTAGATTGTAAGTTTTTAAAATCATTTTGAGTACTTGTTGAAATATATGACAGTGGAAAATATATGACTGAGTATTTCTCCTGCTTTTTGTCAAAGCTTTGTAAAAATTCTTTGACATTTTGGAATACAATTCTGAGAAATTTATTAAATTGAAAGTTATGCATGACTTAAGGTTACACTTACTTTTCAGAATTGCATTTATGGTAAAAACTCATAGCTTGTCTCAAGTGGATTTAGAATTAAAGTTAAAGTTTTAGTATTATTATGCTCTTTAATAGTAACTAATTTACAATTTCTCTTAAAGGCACTCATTTTTAAGGATTAACAAAATAATATATGTGAAACCCTGTTTTAGCAGTTTAGCAATAAATCACTCATGACAGTGTTATTTAAAGAAATTTGAATTACTCTAGGTTTTTTGTGTAATGTTACTATAAGTATAGTGGCTATAATTTAGTGCCTTTTAGAACATTTGAAATTTGCTCTTAGCCACCAAGAACTAGAATACAATTTGTCAGAAATAAAACTGTTGCCTGTCATGCACTTACAGTTTGAATTTTTTTAAATTTTTTAAATCATGTTTGTCATGTATTGACATTGGGAATTTGAAGTTTTTACCTGGATTTGCATTCATTATTCTGAAATACTGAGAAAAATTTATGAAACAGGCTTGTTTGTATTAGCTAATTATTAGATTTCTTTAATAAGAAATACAATTAATCACTGGTCCTTGTTTAAAAGTTTGAAAGTTTAATAATCACTTGTATCACTTGTCCTCCCATTGATCATTGATTTGCTCGAGTGGGCACCAGTAAAATGTCCTGTCACATACTAATGTAACCCAAGGGCATCTGCTCGCTCCAGGAACATAAAGAGCCTCAAATCATTCCATCAGGTCATGGGAATGAGGTCTATAATTGTTATTGGTATTTGGCATATCAAATATGACATGGGTAGCTTGCTGGGCTCTGCCATGTGGGTGGGATACTCTTGTAGTCACCTCTAATCTCAAGCATTTATTGATGAACAGTATGGCCTCAAAGCAGTCATGGGAGCAGGGCTTGTGATCAGCTGTTCTACTTGGTGGAGCTCTGAGGAGCATGGGAGTCCGTATGTGGAAAATGGCGGCCCTCATGGTGTGGGGCTCCTCTGGCTTCTTGCAAGACTCTGCTCAGTGGCGGGTCAGTGCTAGAACCCGCCTCCCCTCCCGGGCACCTTGTGATGAGCTGGGCACAGGGAGAGTCGGTAGCTGATTGGCTTAATAATACATCAATAAAATATTTATGGGCATGCATTAAATTGTTATCTAAGTTAATGC
>JAJIBD010000649.1:0-122500 GCA_021461705.1 Cryptotis parvus | reverse complement strand
ATTTTATACAGGGCTTTAAATCAACTTTCTACTTATACTGTGAATTATGTATGATACAACATGCTATGGTTTTAAGAGGAAAAAAATTTCATTTTCCAATTTTGTTGTCTTTGAGAAACTGGGTAGTAGGACTACACTTTCTGGAACAGAGGAACACTGTATAAGGAAGACAGGTCCAGAAGAATAAGTGCCTGATTATAACTGCCCTTCTGGGTCAGAGCGATAGCAAATCAGGAGAGCATTTGCGTTATGAGAGACTGACCTGCTTTGATCTCAGGTATCCCATATAGCCCCAGAGCCCTGACAGGAATAATTCCTGAGTGAGAGCCAGGAATAACACCTGAACATTGCTGGGTGTGACCCAAAATAAAAAATAAACAAATAAATAAATAAATAGAAGCTCATGATTGGGACAAGGTGGTAGTGTAGTGGGTAGGATGTAGGCCTTGTATGCAGCCCACTGGATTTCTATCTCTGGCATCCCATCTGGTCCCAGAACACCTCCAGAAGCAATTCCTCAGTACTTGCCATGATTACCCATGAGTTTTGACTGGTATGACCCAAAAAGGGGGAAAAACGGTTCATGATCCTTTAGCAGTCTGAAATCAATTACTGCCCACATCATGTGACATTTTCTCTTTGAAGGTATGAGTCTCTCTTTCCCTTAAATGATAAGGAATACAACCATATGGAATTTAGAGCCCATCGAGTGTGACCTTAATCTGAACTCAACTAAAATGTAAAGATCCTATTTGTAAATAGGGTCCTTAATTTTGAGTCAATACGGTTCAGGAATTCAAATGCCTTTTAGGGGTAACAATTAAAACCAGAGCAGTCTTCATAAATATATGAAGATGTCTTTCAGGTTCATAGACTGTCATTATCAGGATACAACAACTCTAAGCTTTGATATACCATGTGTATCTGTTTTTTGAAGTGAAAGGGAGTCGAAGGGCATAGAGGATTGTGTAGGATCATAGGCTTTAGATAGCGTGGGAGTCCTCGGAGAGACATAATGACAGGGGATGCTTGATTCTACCAGAGATTATGTACACATATCAAGCATCTTAAGAACCTCAAAAATATGTCCAATAAATCAGGCTGGAGAAAGAGTGAGGAAGAACTTTTACCTGCTTTTTACATTTATCTATCTCCTACTATGAGATAAATGAAATATACAGTCTTGGAATTTAAAGCAATTTAGGTGAATAAATAATTTCATCTCAAAATTGTCTTAGATCTTCTCAAAATGCTTTTACTATTAATGCCATTTCCATTAATGGGAAAAAATTATATTTTAGGCAAGTAGAATCCTTCCACTTAAGACGCCCTACGTACATAAGCAAAGTTAAAATGGTTATACAATCTGCCTCTAAGGCTATATAGCATACCAAGAAAACTATGACTAATTTCATTGACCACCTTAGAATAATAAAGATCACAGCATGGAGAATTTAAGGGAGATAATAAAAATTGTCTTAGCACATTAAATTTATTTTTCTTTATTGCTGCATCATCTTTCCTATTTGAGATTGAACAGCAAGAAGAAAATTATCAGATATGGTTGAAATTCAATGTCATGTTATTTATCTGAATTCTATACATTTTTGTTAGTTTAAAATGTTTTCCTACCACTAATACTCCATTATTTTGTTTTTAAGTATAAGCATAATTTTAAGTATAAGTATAATTTTTTTTCGTTAAGTGGCTCTAATGTCCTTGAGAACTTCCCCATGTAAATAAGGCCACATAGACTTCCTTCACAAGACAATTTTATCTTTAAAAATCTCTTGGATGTGGGTGGCAGCACAATGCTTTAAATGAGACCAGTCTGAAGAGAAATTCTTTATAATAGTCTAAGTAAGACATTGCCCTATGAATTTTGTATTAGATAAGTAAACTACATTTTTTAAAGTTTAGAAGGACAATTGGCTGGAGAGATAGCACAAAGATTAAGTCCCTTGTAACGCGTCCATCTGACCTTGTTCAGAAGTGCAACATTTGATTCCCCAAGTACCAAAAACAGTGATTCCCCCAAGCTCAGAGCCCACTGTAGCCCTGGAGTGTTGCTTGGTGCAGTCGATCTGCCCAAACCACAAAAAAAAATGAAAGTCCATTTCCACTATGTTTAGCTTGCACTGTATATAGTTCCATGATTCTTGACATTCTGTAAGTTTCAGTCTTCTCTTGAATCTCACTGAAAATATTACATTTTCTATTGTTTGGAGGCCTTTCATCATTTTTCTTAGTTGAAAGATTGCCTCTGGAGTCTTATTACCACTTATTAAGACTGGGATAATTTTCTACTTCTGACTGAATAATCCTGGTTTATCTTCAACTGGTGATTCATTGTGACCTAGAAAATTTTCTGTCATATTTGTTTATACCCCATTTTACTTCTCTAACACAAAATAGTCAACTATATTTCAGGAAATTTGTCAAGGTATCCAGAAAACCATTGCCTATCTTTTAATATGTTGGGAAAGCTATTTTATGAGTCAGGGTTCTCAAACAAGCAAACAAACAAAACCCAAAATAACTGAGCATTAAATACAGGCAAAAAGATACACAAGCAACCCTTTAATGTATGTTCTGTAATCCATAGTCTGGAAGGAAAGGAAAAGAGAAAGAGAGAGAAAGGGAAAGAAAAAAATTACCTGCCATGGAGGCGGGCTGGGGAGAGGGAGGGAACCAGGGACATTGGTGGTGGGAGATGGGCACTGATGGAGGGATGGATGCTGGAACACTGTATGACCAAAACCCAAATATGAACTTTTTAATTGTATATCTGTTGGAGGACAGGTTTAGCTATTCTGGGAGTTTTGTTGTTTTTGCCCACTCCCAGCTTAATCTACTTAAGTCAAGGTTCATTCTAATGAGACTTCTCTTCTATGTAAACACTGCTAGAGGGTGTGGCACTTACAGAAGTCACCTTGATTGAATAACTTCTGATTTATACATCTACAAAGACTTCTATGTTTTCTAGATTGGGCACAGCTCCTCTTTATACCCACTGCACCCAGTGTGGGACAGTTAGAATTTACCAGGAGGCTACCACCCTGGCTACACTGAGTCTATAGGAAGACTATAGGAAGGATCATACTAGTTTGCTCTAAGCAGGCGAGAGTGACCATTTCAGTACACAAGAACAAGATACTCAGAATCACCCTGGTGCAGATAATAATAAGAAGGACCTTGTGGGTACCATCTAGATTACATGAAGCTCATGAAGTTAAGATGTATTACTTTATATCTGCCCTCTCTCTCTCTCAGTGTTTTACATAAGAGATAATCTCCTTAGTCCTTGGCATAACCTTTGTTTATACCTGCAATAAGGTGTGGCACTACATTCTGTTTAGAGTTCTTTGTTGACATGCCCCTCCTGATTGGATTACTTTGGTGTATATAAGGGGCTGACTTGAGGCCGCTTCACCTTTTGCCTTTTGGTTCCTCAGCCTTCAGCTTTTGGCTTTTGGCCTTTTGCTCCTTCTTCTGGGTAGGACTCAGCTCAGGTGAGATCCTCTCTCTCTCTTTTGGTGGGAGACTTAGGCTCTTTTGTATGGTCTAAGTTCAGACCAGAGCTAAAGTTTGTTCATTATATTGGAGTGCTGTGGAAGAGCTTTTGTACTATTAAAAGCCATTTTTGGAACTGCACCGACACGTGAGTTTTCATCTGTTCTCCCACCGTCTTCGGAGGTAGAACAATCTCTGTCCTGACACTGTCGGGGACCCCGCGGCGTTCCCGACATATATCTTTGTAATTGTATATCTCACTGTGGTATAATAAAATAATTTAAAAAAAAAGAACCAATAGAAGACTAATGTATACTCATCCCTGAGTTTTTTTGTTTCAACAATCTGGAATGCAGCCCAGATCTCTGACATTTAGAAAATATTCTAGATGACTGTAAAGCCTGCCAATCCTAGGGAACCACAGCTGTGAGATTTAAGTATAAACTGCTTGGTACATAGTAGGAGTGCAGCAAAACAGATCTACCCTGTAGGTCTGAATCATTGGCTCCTTGAAACAAGGATGTTGTTGTTTGCCCTTTTATATCCCACAGTCCAATGCTTGGCACACAGCAGATGTTCAGTAAATGTTTGTTGATAGTTAGAAATCACTAGTTAGAATTGGACACAGGGCCCAGAAATGTCAGGGAACGTTTGTGTCAAGTTAAATAGCATCAAATCAGTTCATACCATGAGACTATCCCATGAGTGATACAGCTAATTGCAGCTCAGTCTTCCCAAGTGTCAGCATTTTTGCAGAAGAGCAGATGCCAGGTATTGGTTAAGTAGAAACCATTGATTATACACTGGTAGGTAATTTTTTAAAAAAGTGTTGCTGTAGTATGAATATTTATACTGTTGACTTTTAAAAATATATGTGCAAATAAAAAAGAAAGTTTGGAAAAAATTTCAACTCATAGTTGTTTGACAACTCAAGGAATTTAAGAATTTAGTTTTATCCAACGATATGTGTGTAGTTGTTACCGTCTCTACAATAAGAAAATCTGAAGAAAATCTCTCTCATATGTGATAGATAAGACACATAGTAATGGAAAACATGTGATCCATGTCAGCAAAACGAAAGATTATGTCCATAGACTGATATAAATGGGAAAGGGTTGGGGATGCAGTGGCTAGAATGGGCAATAGGGGCATTGAGAGACAGTAAAGTTGATAGAACACTTGTCCTGCGTGGCCAACCCAGGGTATATCCCTGGGTCTGCCAGAAGTAAGTCCTGAGCACAGAGCCAGAAGTAACACCTGAGTATTATCAGGTTTGGTCCAAACCACTCCCTCCAACAAAAAGTCACTTGTCAAATTGGTGGAGGAAAGCAGGCTCTCTGAATATGGATGTAGTGTTGGAATAATGTCTGCATAAAAGGAATGTCTGCAAAAAAGAAAATATTATAATTTCTTACCCTTTGATAAAAATTGTTAATTTGTTTTAAATATAGAGATCACAATGGGAAGGAATTAGATAGAAATGTTATGTTAAACTCACTACAATTAGTAGTACAGTGTCACAGATTCTGAAAGGCAAGGCATTACAATAAGCTAAGGATGCCCATTTCACCTTAAGTATCTGAAGGAATAAACTTGGGCACCAGTCTGAATTTGGGAATTTTTGGGAAAAACGTTGAATGAGCAAACCACCAGTGGAGAGTAGGTACATACATAGGCTCAAGGATGCTATCAAGTTAAGGATAAATGCATATTGAGAGAAAAAAATAGCACTAGTTCCATGAGGCAATTAAACACAAAGTACACATACCAACTTAGTCAAAATTTTGGTACTACATTTGCGGAGCTGTCCTATGGAGATCCTCATTTGATATTCCATTTCACACACTCCCAGTTTTGTTATAGATTGAAAAATTAATATTTTATACATGAATATACTACAGTTGTTAGTAACCAAACAAAAATTAAATCTCTGGAAGCAGAGTATCCTGAGAAAAAATTGTTTTTTTCCAGTTACTTACATATAACAGAGAAAAAAATTTGATGGGGTGACATTATCTCAAACAATAGTGAAGAGGAGCATATAAAATAATTTCTGATATTGGAGAAAAATCTGAATGTTTGTATACATAAAGTGCTAGACCTCATTCCAACTGGCATTTAGTTAGTTCATATATAATCCATAACAATATTTGAACCTATTTTCCTGTCTTAACACAGTACAATTTTCTAGGGCACCACATTAAACGTATTGTGCTTGCCTAACACCTGAGTTATGGCTTTATAGTTTATCATGCATATTCAGTATTTAGACAAAAAATAAACCCCCAAATTTAAGGCATCTATACTTGTTTTGTAGAAAAAAAATCTGCAAAAGAGAACCACAAAAAATATTCTATGGTTAAAAAAGGTATTTGTATGTTTTATAGATAAATTCATTATATCGAGTCATTCATGGGTTATAAATGGCAACACAAAAGGAAGATTTATCAGTGTAGAGCCCTAAAGATTATAGAACACACAGGAAAATCTAATTAGAACTTCAGGGAGTTTGTTTAATCACTTAATCAATACTGTTGCTCAGCAGATTAATATTATTACCTATTATTTAATAGGTATTTTTCTGTCTCTAGCCCTTTGCTTTGCCAGCCCACTTTGAAGAGAGATGGCAGGCAGAATCACCTGCACTTTTCATGTTTTGACGTCAGCTCCAGTTTGGAGCTTGAATGATAGAGGCAAAGCAATAGTATTTTGGGTAAGGTGGTTGCCTCACACACAAATGACAAAAAGTTAAACTCTTGTTACTCCTTATGGTCCCTTAAGCAATGTGGAGGAGTAATCCCTGAACACAGAGCTAGGGGTAAGCCACTGTGGCTCAAAACAGAAATAGGAGGAAGAAAAATGAAGATAAGTAATGTTCTAGAAAAACATTAACTCATGAGCTGAATTAATAGGTGATGCTTTGGGTTTTGTTTTATTTTGTTTTGTTCTTTATAAATTCAGATCTGGGCTGTTTACCTGGGTTCTGATAACAAAAGTCATTAATGGAGCACCTTGTTAGTTCCTACGAGCTGACAGTAGACTTGAGAAGGGTCATTTTTATAGTTATGCTCAGAAAGTCACAGTCAGCAATAGTTAATGAATGACAATGACAGCAAAGACTAAATTGGAGGTTATCTTTGGTTGTAAGTATAACAAACAGACCAGGTAGCCACATAATTTTGCAAATAATTTAGTAAACAATGTTGCAATAATCACTCAATCTCCTGGTGTCAAGAACAATTCTTGAAATGTTTTAAAAGCTATAACTCTAGATAAGCAGTGACTGTACAAACATGCATAGACTATGTTGTCCGGGTTTTTTTTTAATTGGGGGTCTAGGTCTATTATTTCCTTTGGGTGCCCAACGTATGAGCACAAACTGAGTGTTGTATGACATTAGAAATTTATTCTCTTACTTGCATACTCTGGAGATTCTAGAGAACATCTCTTGCTATTTCTGCTGATGCTCAACCATTGTTGATTTTCTTTGCCTCATACCTGCACTTTTCCAGTTTATCTCTCTGGTCTACTAGACTTCTTCCTCGATTGTCTGTGGTGTCTGTGTCTCAGTGTCACTCTCTTTTATTATTGAGAATATTCTAATCACTGAAATAGGACCCAATAGATTCAGAATGGACCCAATAGATTCAGAATGCCTGATCACATCTGCAAATGTATTTCTAAAAATGCTCATAACCTGAATTTCTGTGTAGACATAAATTTGGGGAAACACTATCCACTTTGAACAGACTTTTTCTCCCCTGTGGAAGAATTAAAGTTACGACCTTAAATTGTTTCAATATTTTTCAGGTACATAAGCATTAGCATTCAAATAATTTCAATAAATCTTTTTTAAGAATGCATTATTCGATAACTGTGTTATAAAGAGAAAAAAGTGCTTTATTTCATGGTATGGTGACATATGCAGAAAGCATTTAAATTATTTGAACCTCTTAATTAGCTTTAATAGAAAAAAATGTTCAACTCTTTCTTGTAATTTATTCTGCAAGTACTTTGAACTAAGCAAAGATATCTGGGTCTTAGAGTTCAACTGTTTTCCTCTATAATGAAACTTGAAGTACAAAAGATACTGATTCAAAGTTTATAGAGTTTATCAATCAGAGCTCTTCTTTCCAAATCGAAGTACATATCTTTTTAGATAGTAAAGAGATGTAATATGTGACTTAAAGCAAAAGTAATACATTCTTTCACAATCAACAGTTATCTTACACTTAATCATTTTTGAATAAAGGTTTCTAGGTTAGGTTTTGGGTTCATTTTGCATTGGCAGAAGAACTCATTAGATTGAGCTGAGTCAATATATCTGACCAAATAAGATTCCTGTTTGGGCAAGCCAAGTTTTCCTTCCTCGGAGTGTGCAATTCTCTTCCATTTTTCAGGTTCACAAGACTCATGTAAATGTAATATCCTTTCTGCACAACACTGGTTTCTTTCTTTCATCCGTTTATTCCCAGGTGTTGATTAGACTGGCCCAGTTGCTATTTGCATCTATTTTACAGCATGAAGTTGTTGAATTGATATAAATGAAAGTGCTTATTTGAAAATAAAAACTTTTTCCTTATACTTTCACCATTCTAAGTTTGTATTTTTCTTTTGAAACTGTATTCCTAATACATTTTTTCATGTTTTCAAAAATCAATTCTCACATTTCATCTAATTTATTCACTTGGATTCTTAAAGCTTTTTGTGGCACCAGAAAGGAAAGTAGACAATTTCAACTCCTTCAGTTATTTTTTACGTATCTCCTATAAAACACAGCCAATACTTTACCTTCTCATAACAGTGTTCTCACATTGTTCACAGGAGAGCTGACAAATTCTCATTGTTCTTAGCCTTACAGCACCTCCCACAGCTCCTCCCACCCTTGCCTTCCTACCTAAATGTGTGCTTTAGCTAGCTTATTCTCCTTTTGTGCCAAGTCCCTATGCCAATTCTGCATTTTATATTTACTGTCAATGTGGTCAATGATATTTTTGGTCCTCGGTGATAAGTTCCACTGGAGAAAGTTCAAGTCTGTAATTTTCCTGTCTAAAACAAGTATTACTTGCAATTATATTCCTAATAAACTTGGTTTTCGCTTTTCACGATATTTTTCAGTGATTTTTATTTTCTGGACTCTTACTACTGGCACTCTCCAGAGTTTCTTCCATCTTAGTTTTTATATAACAATTTCACCCCCTCACCTGTCTTCAACTAAACTTCCTACTGGCAATTATCAAATGAGTATATGTAACCAAATATCTTTTGCTGATTTCTAAATACCTTTCCTAGTTCGAGAACAAGCATTTTGTAGACAACTAAATATGTTATGAATATATGAATATCTCATGCCTGTTTTTTAGAAGATGTCTTTCAAACAGCCTTAGCTGTATTTTGCATCTCAAATCACAGACTATATCCAAAGACGTAAAAGGCCACCATATTTGAAGCTTCCTATAGTCTGCCAATCATCATTGCCTTCCAAATTACTCCTCGTTCTTTATCTTATCTTCTGGTTAATAAAAAGCTTAATTATAAAAAAAGAAAAATCAAAGTTATTTCTGTTGCTAACCTCACTTATATTTTTGGCAAAGTTGTTGATAAAACTTCAGTATTCTATTATTAGAATATCGCTCAAGGTTTTGCTGCAACTTTCTTTGCTATTGTATGCTGTATTATGCATTTTAAACTAGTACTTATTTTTCTTATGCTTTTTGAATATAAATATGCCTTCTATACAGCTACATGAATTATTTTCTTTACTTCTGTTTATCTTTCTCTTTCTGTATAGCAACTACTCCTCGATTTCTAGAGATGACCGTGAACTAGCCTTTCTTGAATTATCTATAATCTAATAGAAGAAAAACAGAAAATTAGTTTAGTAATGCCATATATAAAATTAGCACAAATTTGAACTATTTTAATATATCAATAATGGAATGATGTGTGAACAAAGGAACCCTTTACCATAAAATATGCTCACTCTCTTGAGTAATTAAATCAAAACACCATCTAAAAATCTAGTGCCTATATTGTTCTCCTTAGTGTTATATGAAACTAAATTTGTTGGCCTATCTTTTCTCTTAGATAATTATTGAAATACCTTCACAAAACTTAAATTCTCAGGACTTGAAGAACATGTTTTGAACATCACTGAATAAAGCTGTTTAGAGATAAACACACATTTAGGGATAAGGACTATGAAGTCAAGATAGGTTGCTAAATGAGTTCAAACAGAGAATACTTCCTGGGGTTAAATGCAAAAGATAAACCCAAACCTTCAGGCAAATAGCCAGGCTTTTATTTTTGTTTCAATGAGGTCTTTTTCCTTTCCACTCGTGCCCTTTAACTTTCTCCTAGAATTGGAATATGTTGAATTTTCAGAACTTCATTAATTCCATAACTGTTTTGAGATGAGTATGTATACGGTCTTAGATACAAGTTACAGCTACCATCTAAAATATTCTAATCTTATTTGAAGTTTTAATGAGAATACATAACAAAAAGACAAGCAAAAAGATGCCTCAAAGTTCAAACATCTTCACATCTCATTAAACATTTCTATAAATTTCATATAAATAATGACTGCTTTACGACTTAATGGGAATTCATTTTGTGTGATAGGCTGGGGGAAGAGAAAATCTTAGAACTAGCACTTGGTTCAACCAACTCACAACATGAAAGACTAATATGATACTGTATGCTTATTCAATTATATTTTCCCTATACTATAAGATTCTTATTGTAAATTATAAGAATAATGTTTGATGAAAACAAGATTTATGATTAGAAGCAGAAAACATCTTCACTTTTAAGATTATTTTAGGGTCTTTGCTTGTGACCTTGTATCATTAGAATTAAGCTAACAAATAGAAAGGCATACTTTTTTCTAAAGTAGAAATATAAAATATAGTCTAAAAATTGTATTTAGTTAGAAAATGTGTAGACATGTTTACAAAATTCCATGGCTTTTTCCTTTATGCAAAATGTCATGCTTCCTACAGTACTGTTAAAAACATTAATGACCACTGAACCTTTATAAGCATATTTTATAATTCATTGTAGATTATATGTGTATGATTTCTATCTAAGGGGACTGAGTGGTAGGGGAAGAGATGGAATTTCCCAATACCTTGATTTTTCAGTTGTGTTTATGATCACATATAATCATCCATCCATACTTCATACAATGGAAGAGTCTGTACTAGCTCCTATGATGAACTAAATAGGTCATAGTTTGATAGAGGTCTTCTACACAGGCTTCTGATACTGTGCTTATTGTGGTTATTTTACTCCTTCAATTAGCATGACATGCTGTGGTAGTTTCAAATTCTAGCTTGTATGTGACTTCCTATAATGATGTAACATTGATGTGCTTTTAGAGACAACATACAAGACGTAGTTCACTAGGTTTTGTTGAGCTCAGCATTAACAGACTTATGATGCATTAGTTTTCTTGTTACTTCCTCTACATTTTAGTGTCTTATGACATAAGAACCAGGTGCTATATGCCTTCACTCAATTTAAAAGAGCTATTTGGCATCCACTTAAATTAAAACACACTTGAAATGATTTGATGAAACATTCCTTTGTGAATATTCCTTTTATTTCTTAGGCTGCTGATTGTGGCCATTCTATCCAAATTGGCAGTTTAGGTGATGATTCTCTTCTGGTATGATATTTTTTGTTTGATTGTTCAAGCTGCAAAGAAGTGCATGTGCTTTAATGAAGATATAGATTATTTTAAAAGCCTATTATTTGTGCACAAAAATGAAATCATTTAAATAATATCATTCAGTTTTAAAAATACTAAAAATAATTCTAAGCTTGTAAAAGATTTATAATATGAAAATGTCTAAAAGTTCAATTAATTGAATAGACTACTTAAACTTCTAAATGGGCCGGGCAATCATTGCATATACCTGATTCATGGAGACTTTGTAAAGTATCTATAAGGCATTTTACCAGTATAATTAGTGAATTTAGTGGTAAATTTAGGTAAATTTAAAAAATTATTAATACATGATATTGAGGAGATTCCTGTGTTTTTTACAAAACCATACAAGAGAATGTCCAATCCTGCTACTTAGTTAAAAAAGAAAATTAAGATTTTTGCAACAATTCTCCATTTTTCAGATAAATAACCACAGACTCAGAAAGGTTAAAAGAAGTTCACAAAGCTCATAGAGTTACAGGAAAAAACTCAAACAAAATTTTCTTCAGTCTGTTAATAGCCTCAAATAATCTCTGTCACATAGTAGTCATATAACAGAATAATTATATTTTTACTTTCAATTATTTCATAACTATTATGTAGTCTTATTTTAATTTAATTTTAAGGCAAGAAAAACCAAAACATCCATTTAGTTTAACCCATTTGTGACCAAAACCAGTAAAATAAAAAGAAAATTCATACATTAATAATGTCAGACAGCAAAAGCACTAGATATTGGAACTGGTTTCTAATAACCCTTTAAAGTTCATAAATATTTAACTGATATTTGGTATTATGCATATACTTTGAATAGTTCTTATGCTGTATTTAATGGGAGTGGAAAAGTTTGTTATTCGCGATAGAATTGTTGTTTTCTATTTCTATTACTGAAATAATTTCTCGATTGCTTTTTCCAAAGAATCCCTCAGTTAATTATGTAGGTATTTATTAAGATAATTGATTCATGAAATTAAGATTACCTTTGTTCATTTGATTTTGGAGGAACACTACTGCAACAAATAAACACCCTTGTCATTTGCCATTTTTTCCAGTGAGTGCTCATGAAAGAAATTAAAGCGATACATCATCAGTGTATCTTCTGTAAAGTCAGATGGAACAACTTTTGCAAATCAAATGACATGTCATTTCACTTACAGGGATTCAGCTCAATTATGAGTCTAATCATGGTTCTGATAGCATAAATCATTTGCCTTCATCCCTAGAGTCACATGCACATGTAGGTAGATACCTAATATATAGAGAAAAAAAGACTAGAAACATTAGTGTTCTTTCTCGTAGTACACATGTTGAAGAAAGTAATTATGATGCTTGAAGTAAATAATAGTTGCATATTAAATTCCATAATAATATAGTCTACAAAAATGTCCTATTTATTAGCATCTACATCCCATGGAAAAACTGTTTCACTTCACGAATTTGTCTTGAACATGTTTTTTCTCTGCACAATTCTTCAGCATGTGGCCTTTCCCAAATACCCAGTTAGTGCCAGTCTAGCAATGAGATAATAACATAGTATTTTGAGTCTTAGGTTTATGTGAATCCAAAAATAGAGTACATATTTTCATCATGTAAGTAACTAGGACATTATCTCTATTACAAACTGGAACTGATTACTTCCTTCAGGATGTCCTTATAGAAATTACATTGTAGAGGCTGAAGTGAAAACATGGGGGCACTGATATTAGGTAAAAGCAGAGTTTAATGAATTTACTGTCTATTTGATTTTTTATGTGTGCTGTTAGGCAAACTTATTTTTTAAATTAATATTTTATTATACCACCACGAGATATACAATTACAAAGTTGTTCATGTGTGGGGTTTCGGTCACACAGTGTTCCAGCATCCATCCCCTCCACCAGTGCCCATTTCCCACCACCAATCTCCCCAATTCCCTCCCCTCTCCCAAGCCTGCCTTTATGGCAGGTTCTTTATCTCTTTTCTCTCTCTTCTCTTCCTTCTCTTACATATTGTTGATTGTAATACATACAATTAGACGTTATCATGTGTAGATATTTTTTGCCTGTATTTAATGCTCAGTTTTAGGTTGGTATTAGCCCTTTCAACAGTAATTAGCACTTTGTTCCCTTCTCTGTCTTACTTAACCTCTGACTCCCACACGTTTGAGGTAATTTTTTCCACCTTTGACAAGACCTCCTGATCCACATTTCTCCTGACCTTGGATTTTGGTATCATAACATGTATATATATATATATATAATATATATATATATATATATATATGTCATGCAAATAAATGCAGTCATTCTATATCGGTCTTTTTCCTTCTGACTAATTTCACTCAACATGATCCTCTCCATGTCCATCCATTTATAGGCAAATTTCATTACTTCATTTTTAGTAGCAGCTGCATAGTATTCCGTTGTGCAGATGTACCAAAGTTTCTTTATACAGTCATCAGTTCTCGGGCATACTGGTTGTTTCCAGGTTCTGACTATTGTGAAAGGTTCTGCCAGGAAAATAAAAGTGCAGATGTGTGTTTCCGCTGTGTGTTTTTGGCTTCCCAGGGTATATCCTCAGGAGTGGTATGGCTGGGTCAAATGGGAGCTAATTTCTAGTCTTTAGAGGAATGTCCATATTGTTTCCAAGAAGGCTATACCAGTCGACATTCCCACCAACAATGGATTAGGAGTCCCCTTTTTCTCTGCATCCATGCCAGCACCTGTTGTTCTTACCCTTTTGGATATTTGTGTTAGGCAAATTTTTAAAAATAATGTGAGCTTCCATTTCTTCTTCTAAAAAAAAAGACTTAGATATACATTGTCTGAACAACATACGTATTCTCCCTATTCCTTTCACTTTCTTCTCCAATTCTTATGGTATGTCATTGTTTATACCATTGTCAAAATGTATAACCTCAAAGTTAATGAAAGTGAAATGCCATTTGTTCATTAACTGTACCAGAACATAAAAATGTATTTTTCACCCTCATTACATTCATGGGTTTGCTTATGTTCTTCAAACTATGATTGAAATTTTGGCAAATCATTTCAAGAATGCTTTAATTAAAAGAAAATAAAAGAATGTAATAAATTTTCATTGCATTGTTGTTGTGATTATGTGATGTCACTTTCTTTTGGTCAGAAGGCAACTTCAATTTCTTATCTTGCTCATAAAGTCTTGGTATTATTGATTTTTATAGGGAAATCTGCCTAGTTCTGTTGAGCAGAATATAAGTTAGTCTTCAATTTGTTATTATTTCACAATAAATATATTCTTCCCAAATTGGTAAATTAGAATAATCTGATAAAAGTCCCAATTTTTTTTATCAAAATGAGTATTTTTCATAGTACAATTCTTTTCTGATGCACCTTTATAGAGAGATTTCTTGGAAGTGAAATCCTCACATACACAGACATGGCCATGTTGTGAGAGGTGAAAATAAGGTCTTAACCCAATATGTATTGGGCACCCACTATGGTCATAGCGCATTGCCAGGTGTTTTATAAAACCATGTCACTAGAGAAAGTATAAAATTGAAAACACCACATTCAACTTCAAACTATGACGGACAATTAAGATGAACATTTTTCTGGAAAAATTTTAATCAGAAAAGTGTAAATGCATTCATGAACACCTATATCTTTGCAATCTTACTAAGAAATCAGCAAAATATAAATGAAATAAATAGACATAACAGTTTCCCCATAAAGTTAGCAGGAAGATTATATTACTCATATTAACTATAATTCAAAGATATGAGTCTAAGTTCACTGTTATTGGTCAAAGTCTTATAAACTCTCTTGAATGAAATGTTATGGGGCCAGAGAGATATTTAAGGGGGTAAAAGAAGTACAGGTGCTTTGAATTGTATGAGTTCAGTCCTGGTTCAAAATCGGCACAACATATGGTTCTCCAAGCACTGTCAGTCGCTTCTGACCATGGAGTCAGGAACAACCTCTGTGTAGTGCTAGGTGGGGACCCAAACATTCCTCCTGCCCAAACTTATGTAATAGCTGCCTTAAAAATGAGTAGGATCTTACCTAGTAATGCTTATCAGAATCTAAAAAGATTTATAGTCTAATAAAAATCAAAGGCCTAATTTGATTCATACTCTTCAAGATGTTTACAGGGACCAGAGCGATAGTCCAGCAGGTATGGCATTTGCCTTGCATGCAGCCAACCTGGGTTCGATCCCCAGCATCCTATATGGTCCTCTGAGCTTTTTATATTCATTGTATTTTATGAATATAAAAAATACATAAAGTGCTCAATTTGCTCTTGTTTTATTAAATACTTTTCATAAAAAGTTAACTGCCCAAATATAGAGGAATGGCTGATAGAATATTATACTCATAAAATATAATGCTTATATATTTTTACTCATGTTGTACTTTAAGTGATTTTAATGGTATAGATAAGTATTCAATTTTATTTAAGGAAGTTAAATCAAATTTTAAAATAAGTTCAATTAGTATTTGTGCAAAAATATATGAAGTTTGCTTATCATAAATCATAGATACTCAGCTGAAGATATTACATATGATGCTATTTTCATTTTTATTTATATTTTATTTTATATACATTTTCCAATTTTTATACGATGGGAAGCATTACTAGTATATAATTTCAATGCCTCTTAAAGCTATAGAAAGCTGACAAGTTACATGAAAAAAGTAATGCATTTTTAAACTGTTAATATAAAATAAGCTCATGCAGTTATTTAAAACCCTAATTTATATAGCAGGAACTTCCCTTATGATTTCAAAGAAAAAATATCTCATTCCTTATTGCAGAGTGTCACCTGATTCTCCTTTTTTCAGTGTTAACTGTACATCTACAACAACCCAAAGCTCCTCTAACACAGCACTATATGATATTTTCTCTGAAATTCCAACAACTTTAAGAAACCTCTGTCATCTTAATCATAGTACCACCATGCTAATGGAATACACAGCTCCTTTTGCTCTGTCTGTCATAAAACGACTACACAACGTGTAAGAGAAGGGACAGAGAGGGGGGTGTGTGGAAGGGAGTGCCTGACAAAAAACAGGCTGGGGGAGGGAGAGGAATCTGGGGACGTTGGTGGTGGGAAATGTGCACTGGTGCAGGGATGGGTGCTGGAGCACTGTAGGACTGAAATTAATCATGGACAGTTTTGCATCTGTATATCTCACAGTGGTATAATAAAATTAAACTGTTAAAAAGAAAAATCATGGGAAAGTGCATGGCTTTGAGAAATCACCTCAAAGTTGTGGCCTAAGTCAGGAAACTTCTCATTGTTTGGTAACTTTAGTGGTATAGGTATTGCTTCCTCAGCTCTTCAAAAGTAGAGAGTTCAGATTTAGCAGGTAGTTAACTAAAAGTTAACCATTTGAATCTTGATATCTCTTCTTTCTCTCCCAGTAATCTTTCTGGAAATCTTCAACAAGGTCCCTGAAATAAACAAGTGTGCTGAAATAGTGGTGTTTTACATTTCTCTCAAAATATAATCACTTTCACTCAAATGGCCTGGTTTTTTGATATCTGTGAAAGTTTACAAAAACTTTTTTTATTTTTTTTTTTGCTCTTTGGGTCACACCCAGCAATGCTCAGGGGTTACTCCTGGCTCTGCACTCAGGAATTACTCCTGGCGGTGCTTAGGGGACCATATGGGATGCCGGGATCAAACCTAGGTCAGCTGCGTGCAAGGCAAAAGCCCTACCTGCTAGACTATTGCTCTGGTTCCTGCAAACACTTCTTGAAGAGTGAACCAAATTAGGCGATTGATTTGTAATAAAGAATCTACATTTTCTCTTCACATAGCTATGGATTAGTTTTAAGTGGTATCATGCCACACTAAGAATCATTCAATAAACTTGAAAATGAATTTAATCTCTCTCAGTACCACACGCCTTGAGTATTCCCACGTTGCTGCTAAATTCAGAGATTTATAATACCAATATATCCTGCAGGTAAAATCTTTCATTGAATCCCTCACCCCGTATAAATAGAGAAGGTAAATTTCTAACATGGCTCAAAGACTTCATAATTTGACTCCTACTATGTACAAAAAAGTACTTTTCTTTCATACATAACTAAAGTACAAAAATTACTTAGCTATGCATGCTAGCTAAGATGACGTTTAAAGAAAATATTATCCTGGGAAAGAAAGCATAGCATGTTTTCCAGGAAGCCTTCTTTAACCCTTTATAATTAATCACTGGATTTTCTATGCTACCTCTTTCCTACATTTTGTGTCTTTTTTTTTTTTTTTTTTGCCTTTTGGGTTACACCTGGCAATGTTCAGGGCTTACTCCTGGATCTACACTCAGGAATTATTCCTGGCGGTGCTCAGGGGACCATATGGGATGCCGGGATTGAACCCGGCCTATGCATAGGCCGGACGCGTGCAAGGCAAACGCCTCTACCCGCTGGACCATCGCTCTGGCCCCTACATTTTGTGTCTTTATTCTTCTTGTATGTGTTCATTACTAACCTGCAAACACTGGGTTTCATTTGTCTTTATACTCCTTGAACAACTAGGTACAAGTACTTAAAGGTGGTCATTTAGTTTAATTGATTTAATTTTGGATATGTGCCCATCAGGGCCTTTCTAAGACTCTGCTTGCAGAGGATGGATTTCAAGGGAACATCTTTAGCAATCTAACTATGGCTGAGTACTCATGAACAACAAGTGCTGATGGTACGAGTGAGAAAGCATTTGACTGCTCCAGACAACTGAGTGCTCCACATTTTTATCAAAGTCCAGACAACTGACTGCTCCGCATTTTTATCAAGGCCAAATGACTCCACTGTTTATGATTACAGACTGCTGACAGAACTGCATTGGGAGAAGGGCAAAGCAGGAGAAAAACAAATGTGCTAGTGGTTAGTTACCATGTTCTATGCAGTCCTCTCGACAGACTAAAAGGCTGCACGCTTATGATTCCTGACCTCCTAGGTGCTCACATCTCTCCATTTCCTAGAATTCCAAACTGAAATGAAGCTGCCAAGTCAAGGCAGACAGCCCGTTACTGACAAGCCCACACTTGCCTCTTTTCATCTTGGCTTCACCCCATAAGGCACTTCTTCTGGGTGGTTATTTTTAAAAAGGGTTTGCCTTTCTAAATCTGAATTAATTCTGTATAAATCAGAAAGTCTCACATCTGTGACTTTAAGGCAGAGTGATTGCTGACTATATAAATGAGTGTTTTCGAAAGTCAGAGGAGTAATTTTGCAAATGTAAGAATTTAGCAGAAGTAGTTCTGCATGGAAAAAGCTATTTAGTGGATACCAGGCTTCTAAACCACCTAGTCACTTAAGTTTTTAGTGGAAATTTAACTTTAGTATGTGTTACATTCAGTCTTTATTATACACTAATCTTTGGTTTATTTGAGTGTTTGCCTAAGACACTGACACACCATTTCTTTTTTCTTTCTATTCTTTACAAGGACATATAAACCTTCATTTTCTGATTCTTTTTTAGTAATCTACTCTACATTCTATGTAAATAAAAGAATATTAAACAGCTATTCCATAGTAAAATTGCTCAATTATTCTTTTAGTATTAAATTAATAATAAAATTGTGTTGTTTATAACCTCTATTTTAAAATGTTTTAAAATTCTTTCCAAGTTTTATTCTAATTTTTTTTAATATTTTGGGTAAAAATCTTTATATCCTTTTTGGAGATTTATTTTTAAAAATTGCTAGTTATAGTTCTTTGATCTAAGTTTCTGTTTCTTTTCTTTCTTTCTTTTTTTTTGCTTTAAGTACTAAGACATCTTCACTGGCTCATACAATCTTTCACCCATTTTTTTACTTTGTCACTAATTTTCAGGAGAACTCAAATTTTATATGTCCTAAAATTTGAGAATTATTTTTATCTACCTGTTCTAACCCTGAAATGCAAAAAATTAATCAGAAAAGATAAATGCATGTTTATGCTCACTGCAGTGTTTAATAAAAGAGGTAGGAAATGGGAATAACCCAAATGTTGAATGAATAAAGAAGTTGTGGTACATATAATTAACGGAATACTATGCAGCCACGGAAAAAATAAAATTGCATAGTTTGCTACAACTTAGCTGGAATTGAGAGAGTTAAGCTAAGTGAACTAGGCTAGAGGAAAAAGAACTAATACCATATGATCTCACTCATCTGTGGCTAATAGGGAAACAAAATATAGACAATATTAATTGATGAAAAATACTTTAGTTTACAAACTGAGAACATCCGATTGCAGGGAAGGGTGTAGTGGACTAGAAGTGACACAAGGTATTTATTGAAAATTGGGAGGTAGTGACACAAAGAAACACTGTATAGCAAAACCATACATGTCAGCATTATTATAAACAGATAACCTAAAATATAATAATGATTTTGAAATTAAATAAAACAATGAAAATTAAATTGGCATTAGAAACTTTTCCTCCTTATTTTTTGATATATGCAAATTATACAATGTCTTTCTTTCCACCTCTCTTTTTTTTATAGTTTCCCCACTACAACCTCATTCCCGAAAATAAAAATAATTAAGTTTAGTCATGCTGATGTAAGGCGGAAATGATGAGCTCATACTTTTTAGTGCCATTAAATTGTTCGTACCAACATTTCCGTGTATCTGTCTGCGATAATATGACTAGCTCAATGCCTTAACAAACCTTTTTGGCACATGTCAGTACATTCTTTTATGATATCCTGATTAGATTTATCATAAGTTGAGATGCTTAAACTCTAGAAAAGTAACAAGATCATACTTTAATTTAAAATGGAAAAGATTCCTTACCAGACTTGACATCATTTTACTAATTTTTTGTTCTTCATTGTTATAAATAAAACTTACATTATTTCATATTTAAAAGTATATTTTTATGGCTTGCTCTTCAAGTCTGCATTCTCCTTTGAACATGTGTCTTACTTGTTTGATTCTATGTTTCTTTGTTTTTCTATTTCCACTGCGGAGAACTCTCTTTCAAACATGCACTTTTCCCCTTATAGCTCTTCTAACATCTTTCTAAATATGTTTCTATTAAAAACTACCTCCTCTACACTCACACACAATGTGTATTTGTTCACTTATCCTATGTGTTATGGTCAGTTAAATTATTACGAAATGACAAAAACCCTAATTCAATATAGAATAGCTCGATGTTATGACCTCACTGGCAATGAAAACAAAATCAGACAGAAACAAATGGGACTATACCAAATTAAATTGCATTTGAACTGTGAAAGAAATGATGCCTAAAATATAAAATGACACCCTACTGACTGGGAGAAAAATATTAGCACACCATAAATCAATGGGCTAAAATACAAAAAGCTCAATAACAAAATAAAAATAAAAAAAATTGAGTGTGGAGATGAACAGATACTTTCTCAAAGAAGACTTAATGAAGACCAATAAGCAAATGAAAAATATTGGTCTGTACTCGAAAATCAAAACAACCTAAGATATCAACCGACATCAAAAAAGAATGTTCAAAATTAAAGAGACTGCAAATAATAAGTGCTGGAGGAAATGTGGGGAAACAGGAACTCCCATTTACTGCTGGTGGGCTGTTCTGTATTTCAACCACTCTGAGAAATGGTTAAGAGATTTTTCAGACCATTATGAAAATTGCTTCCATATGACCCTGAAATACTGTCCCTAGGTTTCTACTTCAAGAACCCTAAAATTATAATGATAAAAAGCTATGCATATCTATATTCATTGGAGCACTATTTGCAATGACCAAGAAATGGAAATGACTCAAGTAACCACCAAAATATAAGTGCAGAATTAAATTTTATATGTGTACTAAATATGTTTAGCTATGAAGAAATATAACGTGATTGCCACTAACTAGGTGCATAGTATTTGAGAATGTCTTGCTAAGTGAAGCAATTCAGAAAGTAAAAGATAAATAACAAATGATCTCATTCATATAAGGAGTACAAAGGAAAAATAAAGAAATTAAGCAGTGTCAATGGAAGTAAATCCAACCTCATTCATAGAACTGTGAGCTGAGGGGTTGGTGGGTAGGAGGAGAAGGAATAATATGATATTGGGGGCAGGATTTTTAAAAATGTTGTTTGAGATATTGGTTTAGGTACTCTGCAACTCTAAATGGCGACTGTAATACTATTTGCAACGTTACCTTCGGGGTAGGGGGTACATGGGTATTGTCGGGAGGCCGCTGGGGCCCTGACAGTGTCAGGACAGAAGTTCTCTTCTACCTCCGAGGACACCGGGAACAGATGAAAACTCACGAGTCTGGTGCAGTTCCAAAAAAGGCTTTTTAATAGTACAAAAGCTCTTCCACAGCACTCCAATATAATGAACAAACTCTAGCTCTGGTCCTAACTTAGACCATACAAAAGAGCCTAGTCTCCCACCAAAGAGAGAGGATCTCACCCTAGATGAGTCCTACCCAGAAGAAGGAGCAAAATGCCAAAGAGCAAAAAGTCAAAAGCCGAAGGAGCCAAAAGCCGAAAAGCGAAAAGGCCAAAAGCGAAAAGGCGAAGGGGCCTCAAGTCTGTCCTGTTATATACACCAAAGTAATCCGGGGATAGTCCTGTCAACAAAGAACCCTAAACAGAGTGTAGTGCCACACCCTATTGCAAGCATAAACAAAGGTTATGCCAAGGACTAATCCCGAGATTATCTCTTATGTAAAACACTGGAGAGAGAGAGGCCTGATATAAAGAAATACATCTTAATTTCATAAACTTTATGTAATCTAGATGGTACCCACAAGGTCCTTCTTATTATTATCTGCACCAGGGTGATTCTGAGTATAATGTTCTTGTGTACTGAAAGGGTCACACATGCCTGCTTAGAGCAAACTAGTATGATCCTTCCTATAGTCTTCCTATAGTCTCAACGTAGCCAGGATGGTAGTCTCCTGGTAAATTCTAACTGTCCCACGTTGGGTGCAGTGGGTATAAAGAGGAGCTGTGCCCAATCTAGAAAACATAGGAGTCTTAGTAGATGTATAAATCAGAAGTTATTCAGTCAAGGTGACTTCTGTAACTGCAACACCTTCTAGCAGTGTTTACATAGAAGAGAGGTCTCATTTGAATGAACCTTGGCTTAAATAGATTAAGCTGGGAGTGGGCAAAACCATGAAACTCCCAGAATAGCTAAACCTGTCCTCCAACAGGGTATCACTTGTATCACTTATCTTCCTGTTCTTCATCGATTTGCTTGAGCAGACACCAGTAACATCTCCACATATCCTGTCTCATGCTAGTGTGCTAAGGTCTTCTGCTCACTCCAGGAACACGAAGAGCCTCAGACCATTCCTTCAGGTCATGGGAATGAGGTCTATAATTGTTTATGGTTTATGGCATATCAAATAAGACATGGGTAGATTGCCATGCTCTGCCATGTGGTGGGATACTCTTGGGAGTAGGTTCTCAGTTTCTTCATTTACTGTTGAACCTCAGTTGGGAGAGATTGGCTTTTCTCTTGGGTGGGGTTCCTGAAGAGCTCTGGAGTCCGGATGTTGAAAATGGCAGCCCTCATAGCGTGAGGGTTCCTCCGTCTTCTTGCAAGGCTGTGTTGGAATGGTGGGCCAGGGCTAGAACTCGCCTTCCCTCCCAGGCTCCTCATGATCAGCTGAGCACAGGGGAGCCAGTAGCAGCTCTGCCCCTGTGTCTGAGTCTCTGGATCAGGCATACCTGGGCTAGAAATAGTCTTTGCTGTAGGGTGTGACTCTGAGGAGCAGGGCTTGAGATCATCTTTTCTCTTGTGTGGAGCTTTGATGAGCTGTGGAGTCCAAATGTTGAAAATGGTGGCCCGCATGGTGTGGGGGGTTCCTCTGGCTTCTGTTTGGATGTTTGAAAGGCTCTCTTTTGGATGGTGGGACAGGGCTATAACTTGCTCTAGGGCTAGAACTCACCACAGAGATATATCTTATTTTAATAAGAAGTGATAGTAATACTCCAGATTCCCAGTAGATCTGAGTAAATGACATTCTCAATCCCCAACAACCCATCTACTCCCACATCTCTGCCAGGAGTGATCCCTGAGTACAGTGCTAGGAATAAGCTCTGAGTACTTTTAGTATGTCTCCCCTAAAACAAAACAAGAGCAAAAAGCTAAAAATATAGCCAACTCTTAAAAAAATCGTTATAAAGTGTCCCTGCCCTCTTAGTTTATTTTTTGTTGTACTTTCTATCATATAATGTAAAATTTATGTGATACATATATATATATATATATATGTATGTATGTATTTGGATTGTCGGGGAGCCACTGGGGTCCCCAACAGTATCAGGACAGAAGTTCTCTTCTACCTCCAAGGCTGCCAGGAATGGATGAAAACTCACGAGTCTGGCACAGTTCCTAAAAAGGCTTTTAATAGTACAAAAGCCCTATCACCACAATCCAATATAATGAAAGAACTTTAGGTCCATTCAGAACTTAGACCATACACAAGAGCCCAAGTCTCCCACTAAAGAGGATCCCAACAGAGAGAGAGAGAGAGAGAGAGGTTCTACCAAAGAGGGTCCTACCAGAAAGGAATCCCACCAAAGAGAGGATCTCACCCAAGAGAGAGTTCTACCAAAAAAGGGGAAAAGTACCTCAAGTCATCCCCTTTATATACTCCAAAGTAATTCTAACTTCAGGGAGGGTCTTGTAAATAAAGAACCCTAAGCAGCTTCAAGATAGTAGAAGAGTGTAGAAGGGTGACGCCACACCCTGTTATAGGTATAAACAAAGGATTAAGACAACGACTAATCCCTTCTTCCAAGATTATCACTTATGTGAATCACTGGAGAGAAAATGTGAGGTGGTATAAGGTAATAATCTTAATTTTATGGGCTTTTTGTAATCTAGATGGTACCTACAAGGTCCTTCTTATTTATTATCTGCACCAGGGTGATTCTGAGTCTCTTGTTCTCTGTATACTGAAAGGGTAACACTCGCCTGCTTAAGAGTAAACTAGTATAACCCTTCCTATAAACTTAAATAATAGTCTCAATGTAGCCAGGGTGGTAGTTTCCTGGTAAATTCTAACTGTCCCATGCTGGGTCCAGTGGGTATAAAGAGGAGCTGTACCCAATCTGGAAAACATAGAAGTCTTAGTAGATGTATAATAATAAGTCAGAAGTTACACATTCAGAGTCAAGGTGACTTCTGTAACTGCCATCAGTGTTTACATAGGAGAGATATCTCAATAGTATGAACCCTGGCTTAAGAACATTTAAATAGATTTAGCTGTCAGTGCATAAAACAGCAAAGCTCCCAGGCTAGCTAGGTTAGTCATCCAAAAATGGATCATTTGTAAACAAATGATTCCTGCCTTTTCTTTCTTTCTTTTTTTTTTTTTTTTGGGTCACACCAGGCAAATCTCAGGGGTTACTCCTGGATTTGCACTCAGGAATTACTCTTGGCGGTGCTCAGGGGATCATATGGGATGCCGGGGATCAAACCCGGTGGGCATGGGCCAGCCGCGTGCAAGGCAAACGCCCTACCCTAGGCCCTTCCTGCCTTTTTCTTACCTAAATTTGAAGTCCAAGAAGAAACTGTTTGCTTACTACAAGCAAACAGTTTGCTAGTAGTATTCTCTGCTGTGTGTCTATGCTTGGAAGAGCAAAACTCCTATTCTCAAAACCATAAGAGCTAAAAATATATACCATACTACCATCCATTGAAACACAAGAATTCTGGCATGGGAAAAATGCAAGAGTATGATTACTTTTCATATATATTAACCCGAACACAGAAATTCAGTTGAATCCTGACTTGTGGGAATTCTATAATCCAGCAGACACAATGGGCTCTGTCTTTTCCTTTCCTATCCTTACCATATATAGGGAAGAAAAAAAGTTTCCTCAAGAACTATCATCTTTTAGGGTCAGGAGAGATAGTAGAGCTGTTAGCACTTGCACTTTGCTTGTAGGCATCCCTGGTTTGGATTCTCAGCACCATACTGGCCCTTGTATGCACCTTCAGGAGCAACCCATAAGCACAGACCCAGGAGTGATTCCATTGCACAGCTGGGTGTGACACAAAAATAAAAGAAACCAAATACCTTTTAAAAATATTGATAATAAGCCAACCATTAAGTAGAACAATATATCCATCTTTGTTTACTGAAACTATGGCAGTCCATGCAGTTCTTTTCTTCGTGGAATTAATTGTTCCTATGACTTTGTTTTTTTGGAGGTGACACAACCAGCAGTACTCAAGGGTTACTCCTGCCTCTGCACTCAGGAATAAATTCCAGCAGGATCAGGGATTCAATCCATATTGTCAGGTGCAAGGCAAGTGTCATACTCACTATACTATCTCTCTAGGTGCTGTTCACATAGCCTTTAGTGCAGTAATGTACATTGATTTTGGGTATAAACTTTGGAATCAGATAGTGCCATTTCAGGTCCATAGAGCTATTTCAACAGGTTGAGCATGCTCTGCAGGCAGTCATACTTTTTAGGGCCAGGAGATGCTTTTAGGGGCCTGTGGTCATTCTTCTGCATCCCATGATCCCCAGAGATCATTAGGAGCACTGATCTGGTTGTGGCTGCTGAGCATTTTTGGATATTGACATAAAACAAAACAAACAAAAAATTAGGTTCATATATTGGCCCTATTACTTATTGCCTGAGTCATTTGCTGTTTGTTTATTGGGCCACACTCAGCTGTGCTCAGTATTTATTCTTGGTTTGGTGCTTAGGGATCACTCTTGATAGAACTCAGGGAGACAGTATCTGCTGTTGGATTTTGAATACAGGCCTGCTGCATGACAGGCAAGTGTATTATTTGTTGCACTATGTTTCTGGCCTTGTGTCATAAATAATAATGACCTAATAGAGTTAATAAGTAGAAACTGGGGCAAGATGTGTAAATTATTTCAACTGCCTAAAACATAGAAAACGATCTATGTATGTAAAATAAAAATCCAACTTAACCAACTTTCTAATTAGTTCCAAGTACAATAAGATGCATGTCATTATTTAACACCCAGGAATAAATTCCAGCAGGATCAGGGATTCAATCCATATTGGCCAGGTGCAAGGCAAGTGTCATACTCACTATACTATCTCTCTAGGTGCTGTTCACATAGCCTTTAGTGCAGTTATGTACACTGATTTTGGGTATAAAGTTTGGAATCAGATAAAGTCGAACTTTTCTTGATCATGCCAAACTTTTTCTTTCTGTTTCTTCCATTATTGGAGAAACATTGAGAGGTTATGTTGAGGCTGTTTAATGGCATACCTTTTTCAATCACAAATCTTGAATGCTGAATTGAGTATTGAAAGTCCCAAGCTACCACTGTAAATTAAAAATTATCATGAAGACACTTCTAATATCCAAAAGAATTATTACCTATGCCTACTGTTTAGATTAACCATTGTTTCAAGGAAGAAGGATATTATATTTGAATTCTTCCTTTTAAACATTTTTCTTTCCAAATCCTTGACTCACAGAATGACTTAAGATGGTTTTTTAAGGCTTGTAGGTAGGCAGGCAAATGACTAGTCACCATGGAAATGATAGGTTTAAATATGCAGTGGTAGCAATAAAAATAAGCTGTCACAAGCAAGGCATCTATAAATACAAAGTCAAGTTCTAATTATTATAAATCCAGAAAATTGTACCTCATATTAAGTGACCCAGATTTCACCTCTACCTTTAAGACCTTTTTAAAATCTCTCTAATTCCTTCTCTATCCAACTTTATAATAAATATTTCCTACTATGTTTTCTGAAATTCCTGTTAGAGGATTGTCCCCAAACTAATATATCTCTCACCTCTTAGTTTATAAGAAATGTCCTACACTTAGAGCTTAGAATAGGGAATACTTGTGGAAAGAGATATAAACATATTAGTAACTCACTGTTGTTTGAAAAATGTCCTACTAAATTCCAGATGTCCTCAGAACACCATGTTAATGGTGGCTCCATGGTAATATATTTTGTTTCCCACAAAAAAAGCCTCAGAGCTTTCCATTCAAGAATACTCACACAGAGGTCAAATATTTGCCCACAATTCACACCTTCAGTAAGTGTCGGACCTCACATCAGGACCCATATTTTCTTACTTTATTTAGATACAAACTCTACCACTTCCATCATCACAGGGAAATCAATAGTCTCATTTCACTTGTTTGAGTTTTATATTTTTTCTCTAAGAATTCTTTACTCAAAACTGAAAGCCAAGCGCTTTCTTTCTTTCCTAATAAGATAAGTGTTTTCTTATAATTTAGTTTGTTTTTCTTGGAATGATACCTGGACAAGTGAAAGGGAATAATAATTTCAATAAAGTTATTTTTAGCTCTTTCTTTAAAACTTGGAACATTTCTTAGCACTATCTTCAGATGCTTAAAAAAGAAAATGCTGATTTGAGAACAGATAATCAAGTATAATCCTCCTGCTTAATTTGTGGAGAGTTAAAAAGGTCCAACATTATGCACAAAATTTTCTACATGATGATTGTAATCTACTAAGACTTAAAATTTTAGCTTGGGGAAAACAGTAATTAAGAATCTGGTTTCTCTTTACTACAAACACTACATTTTCTCATTGTTGAGTTAGTTATATATGTTCATTGAAGTGAAAGTGAAAAACAGTACATTTTGAATAGCACTGTTATCTCAACAAAAACACTTTTTGTTATTTCATTAAAGAAAATGCTAAGTAAAACCAAAGAATTGAAAGGAAAGGAGAGAGCATAAAAAAATCGCAAAATAGGCAATATTCAAACCTGGTTATTACTGCAAAACTGTTGTGGTTTCGGGACTTTTATAAAGAAGTCATAGATATGTAAAATAGGAATACAGAGTCTGTTAAAAGGTAAATTTAGAGTGTTGCTAATTTCTGACCAGATATTAGGACAAGAGGTGACAGAGAGACCTCCATTAAAATGCTTGGTGAGCACTCTGGAGGCCGCCTTTGAGTTAATCGGTAATTTTTCACAGACGACATCTAATCTATGAGTATAAATTACTTTGCACTCTTATTATTCCTTAATTGAAGTGCACCAATGTGAAATTGCCATAGATGTCGCAGGAATGATTCGAGCCTCAATTAACTTGGGTAGAATTGAAGCCTTTATTCCCTGAACTGGGACTATTGTCTGACATCTTGTATTTATTTAAATTGTTGCTAGAAATTAGAGGGAGACTGTGTGTGACTAGGTGTTTTATAAGTATGTTCTGGAGCCAAAAGTGCATCTACACAATCTATTTCTATTTTAATCTATAGCCTTCTGATGCAGCTGTTTTGTGTAACAGATGTGCAACCAGCAGTAGCTTAATCTCCCCAGATTCCATTTGGGAAGTGTAGATTAATAGCACTCATTTTTTTTCAAAGTGGCATTTAGAGTCCCTGTGATTTTTAATTCAAGAGGCAACCACTTCTACTATTTTTTAAACTAATACTCTTGTGTAGCTATTGGTGTTTAATATAAGAAACAAGATTTAAGCTTTCTGTCTTAATTACGGGAAGAAAATGAGTTAAAGCAACACTAGGCATTCCATTCTACCAATTGTAAAACCTTCTGGAAGAGCACATTGGACACTAGTTTCTGAATATTAATATGCAACTGATATAACTAGAGTTTCTATTTTTCCTATCAATTTGTACTTAGAACTTATTGTTTATTAGTTTTTCTAGTAATAAAATCATTAAGAAAATATTCTTATTTGCAAATACACAATAACCACTGAATGATCATAGACAGATTAAGAGGTAATATAAAAGATTAAGAGGTAATATAAAATTGTTTCCCAGTTCTCAACTGTAGCTGTACATATGTTAAATATCAAATGTTATGTTTTTGTTTATGAGGGTAGATTTTATAAGTTTTCTAATGAAATAAATTATCCATCTATATTTGTGTGCATATGTTATGCAAAAATATATTTCAAATTCTTAGGGTATTTAAGAAGCTCTAATGTTTCCTGAATTCTCTTATTATGTAAAAGTGTACCCTAATCCATATCATTTGGAAATAAACATACAATATGTTTATTTAGCCTTTGCAGAACTGTGTCCATTTTAAGTTCATATTTATGCAAATTTATTTAGTATATATATTGTATGTCAAGCACTAGTTATAAACATCCCCAGTAAACTAAAGAAATAATCATTCCAAAAGAGAATCGAGGCCCGGGTGTGATACAAAAAAGCAAAAAAATAATAATAATAATAATAATAATAATAATAATAATAATTTACCTTGATAGGTTTAATACTAAGTGGTCTTCAGGGTATGGATTTCCATCACTCTCTGTAGAGTGCTATGTCTCTAATGTCTCTGAGAGAAAGATCCACCTTCATTTCAGAAGGGTCTCTCAAATTGCTTCTGGAGATCTTTGTGAGAGATCCTTTTTTGACTTAATTTTTCTTAGAGGTTGACTTTTTTACATTGACTTCTCCTCCTAAACTATTTTGTCAGTACAGCAGAGCAATCTTTCCAATCTTTGATCTTTACTTACAGTTATCTATAGACGCTCAATGGTAGACAGCTGTCAACTAGACCAATTTGCATTCATCAATCTCCAGTCAAGCAATCCGGTTGAGATGCGAGGAGAACCAAAGCCAACAAATCATTCCCATTACCTCAAGAAGCCAACCTTCTCAGTTAGAGTCAACCCTCCCTATGAAAGACTGGACATTTTTGTCTCCGCAGTGATGGTTATTGTTTTTCTTCAACCTCAGTGTCTAATCTCGCTAATAAGGATTTGAAATTTTACATAAATCTGAAAATTTTTCAGATGTGTGATCTATGTAAATTATGATTCTTGGAAAGTAAAAATCAACTATTAGTCATGTTATTATTTTATTTTTTATTATACCACTGTGAGATATACAATTGCAAAGATAATCTTAATTGGGTTTCAGCCATACAGTGTTCCAGCACCCGTCCCCCCACCAGTGCACCAGTGCGCCAGCGTTCCCACATTCCCTCCCACCTCCCCCTGCCTGCCTCTATAACAGGCAATTTTCCTTTCCCTCTCTATCTCTGTCTCTGTCTCTCCCTGTCACTTGCTCTCTGTCTGTCTCTCTCTGTCTCTCTCTGTCTCTCTGTCTCTCTTTCTCTGTCTCTGTCTCTGTCTCTGTCTCTCTCTCTCTCTCTCTCTCTCTCTCTCCTCTTATACATTGTGGCTTGCCCTACAGACATCATTTAGGGTTTATCATGTGAATCTCTTTGTGTATATTCAATGCTGAATACTAGTGTGGCATTACCATTTCTTATGATTAGTAGAACACTGGTATATGTTTACATCCCATTAATGAATGCAGTCATTCTGGCTTGTGTCTGTACAGAAGAAATAAGCAGACTGAGCACGGTGAATTCGTTCACTTTGACTGTGTTAGTGAGTTTTTGGATCCCTGCATTAAGAACTCAGCTTTAGAGCTGGAAGAGACAAGCCTTATAGCTCCATCTTCAGGATGGGGAGTTCATTCGCAAGTGAAGTGATGTGCAAAAGGGACTGCAGTCAAACCTTCATTTAACTTTAGGAGAATTGTCAACCCAAATTCTTCACACATATAGATATGGCCTATTGTGTGCTAGAGACAGGGAGAGGTAGAAAATACATCCTTTTTTCTGGCTGCTCATACTTCTTAATCTGTTTATAGTCTAATAGAGAAAAGAGTTACAAACACGATTTGTATATATATATATATATATATATATATATATATATATACAATGAATGCATATAGTTACCAATTTAAAAAAAATTACTGAATCCTTCACTGTATCACTGTATAACTGTCTTCCCGTTCATCATCGATTTGCTCGAGCAGGCACCAGTAACATCTCCATATATCCTGTCTCATGCAAGTAGAGCCCAAGGGCACCTGCTTGCTCCAGGAACATAAAGAGCCTCAAACCATTCCATCAGGTCATGGGAATGAGGTCTATAATTGTTACTGGTATTTGGCATATCAAATACAACACCAGTAGCTTGCCAGGCTCTGCCGTGCGGGTAGCATCCTCTTGTAGTCATCTCTAAATCCAGCATTTATTAATGAACTGGGGGCGCTAGCAGTCGCACGAGCCATGCTGTGATAGGCTGGTCTGCTGGGTGGAGTTCTGACGAGGGGAAGTCCGGATGTGGAAAATGGAGGCCCATGGGGGGGGGGGGGTCGTCTCACTTGTTGAGGCTCTGCTGGGTGGCGGACCAGGGCTATAACCCCGCCATCCTTCCCAGGTGCCTCGTGAGCTACTGGGTACAGGGAGATCCAGTAGTAGCTCTGCCACATGTCTGTGAGTCTCTGGATCAGCATACCTGGGCCAGATTTAAAAAAGACTGCTGCAGGGTGGATCTCGATAAGACTCACAGACAAGGGGCCGAGCTGCTACTGAATCTCCCTGTGCCCATCCGCTCACGAGGCACCCGGGAGGGATGGCGGGTTCTAGCCCTGGCCGCCACCCCAGCTGAGCCTCTCAACAAGCCAGACGACCCCCCACTTGACAAGGGCCTCCATTTTCCACATCTGTACTTTCCCTCCTCAGAACTCCACCCAGCAGACCAGCCTATTACTGAATCCTTACTGTTCGAAAATGGGGCTCAAGCAAGAAATAGCACAGCGGGTAGGGCATTTGCATTGCAAGGGACTGGCTGGGGCACAGATGACCAGGGCTTGATCTCTGGCAACCAGATCAGTCCCCTGAGGATTGTCAGGAGCAATTCCTGAGTGCATAGTCAAGAGTGACCTCTGAGCATGGCTGCACGTGACAATGGGAAGGAAGGAAGGAAGGAAGGAAGGAAGGAAGGAAGGAAGGAAGGAAGGAAGGAGGGAGGGAGGGAGGGAGGGAGGGAGGGAGGGAGGAAGGAGGAGGGAGGAAGGAAGGAAGGGAGAGGAGGAGGAAGGAAGGAGGAGGGAGGGAGGGAGGGAAGGAAGGAAGAAGGAAGGAAGGAAGGAAGGAAGGAAGAAGAAGGAAGGAAGGAAGGAAGGAAGGAAGGAAGAAGGAAGGAAGGAAAGAGGAGGAAGAAAGAGAAGAAAGAGGAGAAAGAAAGGAAGAGAGAGAGAGAGAAAGAAGGAGGAGGAAGAAAGGGAGGGAGGAGGAAGGAAGGAAGGAAGAAAGAAAGAAAGAAAGAAAGAAAGAAAGAAAGAAAGAAAGAAAGAAAGAAAGAAAGAAAGAAAGAAAGAAAGAAAGAAGAAAAGAAAGAAAGAAAGAAAGAAAGAAAGGAAGAAAGAAGGAAGGAAAGAAGAAAGAAAGAAAGAAAGAAAGAAAGAAAGAAAGAAAGAAAGAAAGAAAAAGAAAGAAAGAAAGAAAGAAAGAAAGAAAGAAAGAAAGAGCACCAATCTAAAAGTTAACTAATGGATTATAGTAGGGAGTTAAAAACAAAAGATGGACACTGAAGTTTTGTGTCTGAGTCCTAATTTCTAGGTATCAATTATAGATGTGCCTTTCTCCTTCCTATCTTTTACATTACATAACCTTGCCATTTATGAAGAGCAATAAGTTGAGAATTGCATTCCTTTGATTTTCTGTAGAATGGAATTGTATATGAATTGCCTGCCTATTTCCCATTTATATTTAAGACTTAATATGTAGTGTAGTAATTGTCCAGTTCTCCAATAGTCTTCCTTTGAACAAAAGAGTAAGATACATTCTAAAAATAAGAGTCTCTCTCTTTTAGAGCAATATGGTAATGGACAGATAATATGAAGACAGGAACACTTAGGGCAAAAAAAACCTAATGCTGGTTTCCTTAACTTTTATGACAGGGAACATGATCCTTTCTTAATATAAGACTAGATGTTCTGTCCTTAGAATTTTGACCATCAGCTTTCTTTGACATGAGTCCTCAAATCAAGTGGAGCTAGCTTGCATTCCCTTCAAAATTAATGTAGAACTGAATGACTTCTTTATCCACTTACCTACTTATGAAAAGTGAGTTCTATTCTACTTAAAGGAAGACTGAAGAAACCACAAGTCATTAGACTGGAAATACTTTTGATAGAAGACACATTTTCTATTGAGCTATGTTTAAAACCAGAAGAGTTTTCATTCACTTTCCTTTTTCACTTAGTTATTTTTCTCTCCTCTGATTGTACCTTTGTATTTTAAGAAGGAAGCTGCTGTGTTTCATTGTCACAAATGGGTCATGCATTTGTTCCACTGTGTGACCTCTGGAAAGGAGAAGATTATATTATCAGGGAATAGAAGGAGGTTATGTAGGACGGATGATTTGTTAAGGTAGAAGAAAGTAAAAGCGTGTGGACAAGAGATACTTAAAAAATCAGGAAAAGTCATTTTATATTATTACTGCAAATTTATATATTATTTTTTAAATCACACATTTTTATCACACAAGTTTTTTAAATTACACAAGTTTTTTTTTCAAAATTTAAGTGTTCACCTTTTGTCAAGACAAGGTATTTATATATTACTGTCATTAGCTCACTAGGTGACCTGAAAATCTCATCAATTCATTAGGGCTATTATAGTCATTAATTGAATGGTGGTAGGCAAGTCCCTAACTAAGTTCCCAACATAATGTGAGGTTCTTAATAAATGCTATTTATACTATATAGTCACTGTTATTTTACTTGCTCACAATTAGTTTATATTCTGAAAATACCATTTATACACACACAAAAACACACATGCATACTCACACATATATATGCATGTATGTAGTTTATTAAATATTATGTATACTGGATTCTTTTTAAGTTTTATTCATTCTCTCTGAATGAAGAGATTATTTTTTGTTCAGGGAAGAGGGTAGTAAAAGAAATAAAACATGAGTGAGTATATGATGCAGAGAAATTTTAAGACAGCCAAAAAATGTAGGAGTCCACTGGCATAACTGCAAGCCTGGAGGAGGAGACTCTGGAAAGAAAAAATATAAAAAAATAAAAGTTTTCCCTGGGTGAATCGAAGAGACTTAAGTAAAAAGACATACAAGGAGGTGAGGTTAATGAACCAATTCTGGCTGGGGCCCAACATTGAGTTTGAATGCTAATATTCTTTATTTATGATCAGAAATAATTGAAAAGGTATCTCTGACCCACCTCTTGGAAAGTAGTCATGTGACCTAGGATATATGTATAATCCAATATTGATAAACTCTTCTACTCTGAGAATCCATCCTACTGATTCCTCCCAATAAGATTTTTCTGGTAAGACTCTGACATGCTGTTTTTATTAAGGAGAGGGTACTATTTGTTTTATCACTTATTCATCATGATTATACCATCTCAGTTTAATTTAAAAGCAAGGTTTTTTTTTCTACTGTTACCCTGATATTTGTAAATGGAGTTGACCACCTTTTTTTATTAGTGATTTCTTGAGTTTCCTGAGTGTATTGGTGGAATTCTTCACTGGTGATAAAAATAATCAACCATATCTATATAATTTCAAAAGGAAATTGCAATGGGCCTGAGCAATTGTCTAGGGAGTAAGGTTTTATTTCCTTGGCTGCAAGTATCATCTCGAGTTCAACCCACAACACCTCATATGATCCCCTGAGTACATCAGGAATGACTCCCTGAGCACAGAGCCAGGAGTAAGCCAGTAAGCCCTGACCATCAGGTGTGACCCCAAAAGAAAAAAAACTGAAAATAAAACTGTGCAGAAGGAAAAATATCAATTTTGTAAGAAAAAATATTCATAAAAAGTGGTTAGTAAGAAAAATGAAAAAGTTTAATAAATACTTGATCTGTTTTATGCATAATATATGTCATTTATACTTTCTCTTTGTAAGAATGGTGGACTTGCTATCCCTGAACATCTAGGAAAAGTTTCAGCCAGTTACCATGCTATATAATGCTGAACAGTTGGCTGTAGCTTAATAATCTGTAGTGGACATCTTCAGTAAGTTGCCACTAACAAAAATAGCTTCCTGTGTGTCAAGATAAAAATCCCCTGGGGCGGGAGCTATAGCACAGTGGGTAGGGTGTTTGCCTTGCATGCCTATAACTTGGGTTTGATCCCCGGTATCCCATATGGACCCAAGCTCCGCCAGGAGTAATTCCTGAGTGAAAAGCCAGGAGTAACCCCTGAGCATAGCCAGGTGTGACCCAAAAAAAGCCAAAACAAATACTCCCTGCATTTGACCTACCTGGTACCATGATAATTTCCTTAATGTGAGGTGACTCTGCTTATGATCACACCTATGCAACTCCGACATAGCTGGTCTATTGCCAGATACCTGTCAGCTTTTTTTCTTTTATGTAAAGGGCCTATAAATTTATTTATATAATATAGTAATATAATATAATAGTATATATTGCATGATATATACTATTTCTCTTCCTGTAAATAACAAAATGATAAAACCTCAGCAGAATATAATAACATTGTTTTCGGTATTATTGATTTTATTCAAATAAATTACAAATTAAGATACTGTAACTTGGCTCTGATGAAAAAATATACATCTATATAGAAGTTGGAGAATGGTGCTATGTAACTTAGACAAAAAGTGAATTCGATTATTTTCCCTGGAGAGTAAAAATCTTCCTTCAATATTCTGCCAGAGAAATCTGCCAGATGTTTTCCATCTTCTCTGAGTGAAGAAATAAACAAACAAACAAAACCTGGCTTATATTACACTAATATTTAGATCTGAAAAGAATTTTCTAGCAAAGAGAATAGTAAAATTTATTCATAAGAAATTTCTTCCTTAACATTAAAAGTTAGATCAGCTTTGAAAGTAAGGTTAAGTATATTATCATTTTGCATTTTGTTTTATTTTTTTTAAATAAATGAAAGTGCTTTTTAAATTAAAAGATGCAATGTCCAATTGAGGAAGGAATTTATTTATTTATATTTTAATATCCAGTGTGGTAACATAAAGATATTTTGTCAGTAAAACTCCACATTTTTAAATCTAAGAAAATTTAATAAAGGTATATGAAATATAGCTCACTCACCTTTTTGTTGCTGTTGTGAGGAATTGATTTACATACAAATATCAAACTTTGGCCATCAAATTCCTATAACATAAAATGCCCTATTTGAGTGAAGGAATCCATAACTTTCTTTTTCATCGTTTATGAAGATTGACTTGATCACTTGATATCCCGTTATTCATCGATTTGCTTGAGCGGGCCCCAGTAATATTTCCGTTTGACCCAATCATGTGCCAGTGTGGCCCAATGGCATCTGGTTGCTTCAGGAATCTGAAAGAGCCTCAAACCGTTCCTTCGGGGACTTGGCCGAAGAAGTCGGACCATCTTGTAGGTGGGCGGCCATGTGATCTTTTGACATCCCGTGGGATCCAGTCGGTAATGGCTCTAGTCCAGCGGTTGTCTCCAAATCGCATTACATGTCCAGCCCATCTGATTTTCAAGACAAAAAATGCCTTGACAAAATGGGACAGCGTCCCTGACTCTGGAAGAGCAACGGAGGTCGAAGCTTCGATTCCTTCTTTCACTTGAGTGAGGCGTGATATTCCAAGCATGGCTCTTTTGATTCCTCTTTGGGAGACCTGAATGGCATTCTCATCCTGCTTTCGTAGAGCCCAGGTCTCTGAGGCATATGTTATGAAGATTAGATTAATTAAAAAAATCAAATCTGGGGGCCTGGAGTGATAGCACAGTGGGTAGGGCATTTGCCTTGCATGCGCCAACATGGGTTTGATTCCTCGACATCCCATATTGTCCCCGAGCACTTCCAGGAGTAATTCCTAAGTGCAGAGCCAGGAGTAACCCCTGAGCATTGCCTGGTGTGACCTAAAGCGCAACAAAAAAATCAAATCTGAATTTCTTGCCAGTTGTGTCATCAGACAGTGCATCTTGAGGTATTGTGAGTTCCTCTCACAGAAATTTTGATTTACCAGGTAGATTTTATGGAACCTTTTCTACACAATCTCTCCATGGGTATGATTACAACAAAGTAAAAAAAAAAAAATTCACCCAAGAAATATCATAGGAATCACATCTTTTTAAACTTTTGTATGTTTAGTAATTATCAAAGAGTCCCTGATTAAGACTAGGTTCCTGATGAACTATCAGAAATGATTCTCAAAGTGAAAGAAGATCTAGTTCTAAAAGAGGGACTACAAGCTATCAACAGCAAGGATACATATTCCCTAGTAGTTATAATTGATGCTTACAAAGTTAGCAATTTTAAGCACCTTTTCTTCAATGTACTTCCTCTCCAATTGTCAATATAAAAGAAAACAAATTCTGCATCCATGTATCTTTTTTTTTTTTTTGGGTCACACCGGCAATGCTCAGGGGTTTCTCCTGGCTCTGCACTCAGGAATCACCCGGCGGTGCTCGGGGAACCATATGGGATGCCGAGGATTGAACCCGGGCGGCATGGGCCTGCCGTGTGCAAGGCAAACGCCCTACCCGCTGGGCTATCGCTCCGGCCCCTGCATCCATGTATCTTTTACTAAGTGGCATCATAGCAGGATGTTCTTTTTACCCTAAAATAAATGGACTAACTTTACATTAGCATGTTAGAAAATCAAGCTGTCACTTCAACCCACAGCAGCTGTCTCTTGCACCACCTCTGCCAAATGTCACCCTTTCTTTCTGGGGCTTGATTCTGAACCGGATCTGGGGAGTATGCCTTGGTGAACTGTTTGTAACATCCTCAGATTCTTCCTCATATCATCTAGTGTACATTAATACAAAGATTCATTTCACTTTTTCTTGAGTAGCTAATTGCCTGGCAGCCAACGTCCTACCATGGCATTGCAGGTCAAATTTGCTGAAAAGGACAGTGATTTCAAGCTGGAAAATATAATGCTTAGTGAAAACTGCACCCAGGACAGGACCTCACACTTGTCACCCAGACATGAAAGATTTATTTTCAATTACAAATCTGAGCTTAATGTGAGGGCACCCTGGGGAGATTCAGATCACTGCTTCTTTTAAATTGACCTTCTACTTGTTTCAATATTTCCTTCTCTATTGAACAGCATTCCATGACCCTCTGAACTGAAGATCTATATTAGTGACTGCAGGAGTAGCTGGCCTAGGAAAACTTTTTTTGAGAAATTCCTTTAACTGAAGGCCAAGTTACTCAGCATATTCAAATAATTTTTTCCTCAGGGAGTCTATGCTGGTTAACACATTAATAGCTTTAGAACTTAGAAAATATTTCCAGTGGTTTGTGAAGGCCAATATTGCTGTTTCTATTTTTAATTAATATTTTATTATACCACAGTGAGATATACAATTACAAAAGTTGTTCAGGTTTGGGGGTTTCCGTCACACAGTGTTCCAGCACCCATTCCTCCAACAGTGCTCATTTTCCACCACCTATGTCACCGATTTCCTCCCCCTCCTCTAGCCTGCCTCTGTGCCAGGTTCTTTATCTCCGCCCATCTCTCTCTCTCTCTCTCTCTCTCTCTCTCTCTATCTATCTATCTATCTATCTATCTATCTATCTATCTATCTATTTCTTTCTTTCTTCTCTTACATATTGTGGATTGCAATACATACACTTAGAGGTTATCATGTGTATCTTTTGCCAGTATTTAATGCTCAGTTCTAAGTTGGTTTATCCTTTTCAACAATTATTAGCACATTGTTCCCTTCTCTGTCTTACCTAACCTCTGACTCCCACACATTTGTGGTAATTTCCACCTTTGACACTACCTCCTGATCCACGTTTCACCTGACCTTGGATATATATATTTATGTCATGCAAATAAATGCAGTCAGTCTGTATCTGTCTTTTTCCTTCTGACTAATTTCACTCAACATGATCCTCTCCATGTGCGTCCATTTGTAGGCTAATTTTATTACTTCATTTTTTCCTAACAGCTGCATAGTATTCCATTGTGTAGATGTGCCACAGTTTCTTTCCAGTCATCAGTTCTCAGGCACACTGGTTGTTTCCAGATTCTGGCTATTGTGAATAGTGCTACTATGAAGATAAAAGTGCAGATGGTGTTGCTGCTGTGTGTTTTTGGCTTCCCAGGGTATATCCCCAGGAGTGGTATGTCTGGGTCAAATGGGAGTTCATTTCTAGTCTTTGGAGGAATGTCCATATTGTTTTCCAAAAAGGTTGTACTAGTCAACATTCCCACCAACAATCGATGAGAGTCCCCTTTTCCCTGCATCTATGCCAGCACTCGTTGCTGTTTCTTAGCTTGAGTACAAATCAAATACATTTTAGACACCATATATAAATACATATATACGTATGTAGATTCAAAATACATTTAGAGAAATAAATATACTTAATAAAATTGTATTAGGGGATCTATTGTTACTCTCTAATTAAGACCTATCATACATTCCTTTGACATTAGTAAATAAGATGACTAGATGCTAACTTCAGATATATTACCTAAGTTTCTGCAATCAGTGACTTGCTTCAGGATTATTTCAGGTCCCTTTTCTAATGCCTTTATGTATACTTGACAGCTGCTTGAAAATGAAAACCGTATGGACTTATCTACAGTTTTAAGAAATACTAATTGAAGCTTCCTAGGAGACATTGATATTTGTTTTTAACAAACATTTAAAATTTGGGAGTGGAAACTTGGATTAACAATAGCTTTCATCAGTCGTGTAAGCATTGAGCAAATGCATAGAATATTTTATTGCAGTTTTTCCTACTTACAACATCAAGCTTTATTTTATCTACATCTATTTCTAAACCATTTCTTGGAATAAACTGCATCACTCTTGATTTTTACCTAAGTATTATCTCCATGATCATGGAAAATTGTATTTGATGAAAAATACCACTAACTTTCATCACTTCATTTGTGGAATATTCACATTTAGTTAGTCATTATCTTATGTAATATCATAAGTGATATTTTCTACTATCTGTTAACATGGTGTATTCTAGTCATATATACTGTGTGTTAAAAATTAACCTTGTCTCTGAGATCTAGAAGAGAGGCCTGGACTATGGTACCAAAAGATCAGAAAACTTATGAATGCCGACTTATTACATACTTTTACTACTGTTTACTCT
This sequence comes from Cryptotis parvus, assembly GCA_021461705.1. Taxonomy (NCBI): domain Eukaryota; kingdom Metazoa; phylum Chordata; class Mammalia; order Eulipotyphla; family Soricidae; genus Cryptotis; species Cryptotis parvus. The sequence goes on along the minus strand of JAJIBD010000649.1, from coordinate 82,455 downwards.
ATCAATTTACTTAGAAGAAAGAGCCTTTAATTCCACATGTATTTATTTTATGTCTAATGTATGTGGATGCAATACCACATCGAGGGACAGGGTAGAACAGGCAATTAAAAGTCTGTGCATACATACAAAAAATGTCCAGAGTAACTTGGGTGTGTTTTTGTGAAGTACACTTTGTCTCAAGTCTTACCAACAATAACATTTGGGCTGATCCTTGTTCATGAGTTAGCCATTTAATCAAGATAAAGTCCCTCAGTTGCCTGCAATCACAAGACTTTCTGATGACTGACTTTTAAGATGGAAAGAGAACATTCAATATTGTATGTTCCTCGAAGTCTTTCTTGAACTAAAATTCAATTTGAAACTTTAAAGGTTTTATTTTGAGCATTTAAAAATTAATATTTCTCCAAGATATTTTGGCATTCAACTATACATAGTCCATTTAGCTACTTGACCTATCAGGCAGTAGAGTCTAGTGATAGAAATCCTGTTAGGAAATTCATTCATTTCTTATTGATTGACTATTTTATGAATTCAATCTGGGCATATTTACAATAAACAGCAAATATGTACTGTTTACTGATAAGACAAAAGAATATGCCAATGATAATGCAACATCATATGAGGTCAGTGGAAGATTGGTGACTAAGTGATTCTGTTTTTGTAGTCATACAGTGCCATTTTAAGTGTTTTAGGGAGGAGTTTTCCCCTATGTATGTAGGTATGTATGTAAGTATGTACACAGTCATGCACATTGCCTTTATTTTGTTCCAATGACATCACCTAAGTTTTTCCTAAAACTATAATTTTCCAACTTGTAGGCTGTCAAAATACTTTTTCTTAAATATCATTATAGATTTGTTATTGATGTTTGGGTTAGTTGGTGTGTCCACATTTCATTTTGTTTGTGCAATGGATTCTCTGGAACTTGTTTTTATGGTGTTTGTAATACCATGTAGCTATGCTACATATTATTGATTTTACCACAACTATATTCTACTTTATTTTCTGCAAATGAGATATCCCAATCTCCAAAATTCAAAAATAAACTTCAGCTTCTATTATTTGATATGATTAAATTTATTTTTAATTCCTGCAATTACCTTTTGTAATAGTAATTTGGTATTACTAATTCACTTTATAAATTTAATTAATCTTAATTAATATCAGTTTTAATTGCTTTTGCATAAGAAAAGATATATTCAAAAGTTAATATAAGTTAAAAGTTAATATGACTCAGGGAAGTCAAAAATCTTAATTACTAGTTAGAGATTTGTTTTTCAAAATGCTACTTTTATTGTGCTAAGGAGAGAAAAGTATGTTCTCCAGAATGCTAGGAAATATTGAAATGATGTAGGAGATGACTTAGAGAGATTTACACTATTATGGAACAATTTAAAAATCAAAATGTATAGTAACAGTAAAATATTAACTGTCAGGAATAAAATGATGAGTTTATAAAATAAATGACTAATGGGCTGGAGAGATAGTACAGTGGGTAGAGCATTTGCTTTATATGTGGCTGACCTGGGTTTGATCTGCAGTATACTATCTGATCCCTGGTTTTCTACCAGGAGTGAGCCCTGATCCCAGAACCAGGAATAAGCCCTGAGCAAAGCTGGGTATGGCCCCAATAAATAAATTAACATTAATTGAAGCAAAGAGAAACCTTTTTCTCATAGTCAATTCCAATAATAAGTTATAGTGAATTTCATATTTGCTTCATCTAAGAACCATGAGCACATTATAAGATTAAAGGACAAAAATGAGATAGAAACAGAATATTTATATTGTCTAGACATCATCTACCTACATTTTCCTTATAATATCAAAGGAAAATAATGGTAGAGAAACTTAGCAAAATACCAGATGCCAAGTTTGGTGGTCATACAACAAATTTACTTTATTTGTTTGAATGAATGATTGAACAATTGAATGAACAATTGAACAATGATTGAACAATTGAATGATTGCTCCAAGGCATTCAGATAAACACATAGTTTTATGATCTTTATGGTGAAAATGTATAATCTGAGACAAACTAATAAAACATCACAGAGGCCAGAGCTTTAGCACCTGGGTAGGTCATTTGTCTTACACCAGCCATCCTGAGTTTTATCCTTGGCACTCTGTGAGGTCACCAGAGGCCATCACAAGTGACTCGTGAGCACAGAAACAAAACTAAGTACTGAGCAGTGACAAGTTTAGCACAAAAACAAGTAAATAGGTGTCTGGTCTGATACCCATCTGATAAGGGGTTAATATCCAGGATATATCAGGCACTGGTAGAACTTTACAAGAAGAAAACAAACAACCCCATCAAAAAATGGGGAGAAGAAATGAACAGAAACTTCAGCAAGGAAGAACTTCGAATGGCCAAAAAAACATATGAAAAAATGCTCATCATCACTAATCATCAGAGAGATGCAAATCAAAACAACAATGAGATACCACTTTACACCACAGAGACTGGCACATATTCAAAAGGACAAGAACAACAAGTGCTGGCGTGGGTGTGGGGAAAAGGGAACACTCATCCATTGTTGGTGGGAATGCCGGCTGGTACAGCCTTTCTGGAAAACAATATGGACATTCCTCCAAAGACTAGAAATTGAACTCCCATTTGACCCAGCCATACCACTCCTGGGAATCTACTCTGGGAAGCCAAAAATAAGCAGCGGAAACACCATCCCTACTTTTGTGTTCATAGCAGCATTATTCACAATGGCCAGAACCTGGAAGCAACCAGAGTGCCCGAAAATCGATGACTGGATAAAAAGCTTTGGTACATCTACACAATGGAATACTATGCAGCTGTTAGGAAAAATGAAGTTATAATATTTGCCTACAAATGGATGGACATGGAGAAGATTATGTTGAGCGAAATTAGCCAGAAAGAGAGAGACAGATACAGAATGACTGCATTTATCTGCATAACATAAATATATAGGTACATATTATGATACCAATATCCAAGGTCAAGTGAAACATATATCAGGAGGTCTTGTCAAAGGTGGAAATTATCACAAACATGTGGGAGTCAGAGGCTAGGTAAGACAGAAAATGGAACAGTGTGCTAACAATTGTCGAGGGTACTAATGCCAACCTAGAACTGAGCATTAAATAGAGGCAAAAAGATACACATGACAACCCTTTAATGTATGTTCTGTAATCCATAGTCTGGGGGGAAGGAAAAGAGAAAGAGAGAGAAATGGAAAGAAATAAAGAACCTGCCATGGAGGAGGGCTGGGGGAGGGGGAGGGAACCGGGGACATTGGTGGTGGGAGATGGGCACTGGTGGCGGGATGGGTGCTGGAACACTGTATGACCAAAACCCAAACATGAACTTTTTAATTGTATATCTTTGTAATTGTAAAAATAAAAAATTTAAAAAAAAAAAAAAGAAATGTGATGATGGTGCTACCAGCTACAGGCTTATGTTCTAGTGAGAGAGGTAAACCAATAAAATCCAATTCTAGTCCAGGCACAAAACAAAAACAAAAAAAAAACCAAATAAATAGATAAAGTCACAGAAATATTGAGTCACATTAATATAATATTAACCTTCACTCCACACACAAAACATATTGTTAATAAAATAAGCACTTACAAAGTCTTTGGAAACAAGGAAATTTAATAGTGTTTAAGTCCACATATAATTAGGAGCTGGAGAAAGATAGGAAGAAACAGAAAATGAAGGGTAGAAGAAAAGAAATAAGGGAAAATATTGGAAAGGTGCATTATAATTTTGTACTATTTTTTAAAAGATTTCTGTAGCACTGCCAATCCTGTAAAATCACTTGATCACTTGAATCCCGTTATTCAATGATTTGCTCGAGCGGGCGCCAGTAACATTTCCATTGGACCCTATCACGTGCCAATGTAGCCCAATGGCATCTGGTTGATTCAGGAATATGAAGAGCCTCAAACCGTTCCTTCAGGGTCTTTACAAGGAAGTCTGACCATCTTGTAGGTGGGCGGCCACGTGATCTTTTGACATCCCGTGGGATCCAGTCAGTAACAGCTCTAGTCCAGTGGTTGTCTCCAAATCGCATTACATGTCCAGCCCATCTGATTTTCTATGCCTTGGCAAACGAGACAGCATCCCTGATTCTGGAATAGCGATGGAGGTCATAACTCCGATTCCTTCTCTCACTTCAGTGAGGCGTGATATTCCAAGCATAGCTCTTTCGATTCCTCTCTGGGAGACCCGAATAGCATACTCACCCTGCTTTCGTAGGGCACAGGTCTCTGAGGTGTATGTTAATGCAGGGAGAACAGTGGAGTCAAAGAGATGTGCCCGGAGCCGGAGTTTCTTTGTCCTTTTAGCTATTTCTTCGATGCCTTTGAAGGCATTCCAGGCTGCTCTCTTCCTCCTGTGCAGCTCAGGTTTTAGGTCATTCATCATGTTGATTTCTCGACCTAGGTACACATAACTGCTCCATTCAGAGATGTTTGTTCCATTGAGAGTGAATGGGGCCTCTGGAACTAGTTCATTTTTCATAACCATGGTTTTCTTTTAGATTCAGCTGTAGACCTATCTTTCCACATTCTCGGTCGAAGTCAGCCAGCATTTGTTCTGTTTGGCTAATGTTTGGTGTTATTAGAGCGTTGTCATCAGCGAAGCCAGGTGATGTAGTTGCCAACCATCTGTCTTCACTCCCATTCCTTCCCATTCTAATTGTTGCATGATGTTCTCAAGTGTGGCGCTGAGGAGTTTTGGTGAAATGGTATCACCCTGTCGAACCCCTCTTTTGACATCAATGATCACTTCTTTTTAGAATGGTGAGATCCTGGTGGTGAATCCGTAATACAACTCATGAAGGATCTTGATGTTTTGGGTTTGAACACTCTGTTTGGCTAGGGCTTCGATGACTTCTTCAGTCTCCACAGAATCAAAGTCTTTCTGTAAATCAATGAACGTGAGACAGAGCGGCATCTTGTACTCCCTACAAACCTCAATGAGCTTGGTTACTGTGTGGATATGGTGATTGTGCTGAATCCTTTCTGGAAGCCTGCTTGCTCGCATGATTGTCCTTCATCTAGGGTTCTGCTAATCCTGTTCAGGATGACTCGTGTAAACAGCTTGTAGATGACAGACAACAGGCAGATGGGGCGATAGTTGCTGATGTTGTGAATGTCTCCCTTATTGAACAGTAGAACTGTCCTGCTGGTTTTCCATTGGGAGGGCACCTTGCATTCAGACAGGTAGCGTGTGAAGAGCCGAGCTAGTGTATTGATGAGTACCGATGGCAGATTCTTCAAGTGTTCTGGTCTGACTTTGTCTGGGCCTCGTGCTGTTCCCTTCTTTACCAAGGAGATGGCATGTCGGATTTCAGAAGGGAGAACATTGGGAATGACATATCTATCCTGTGGAATTTGGTATGTGGGCAGGTGGATGTGGCTATCAAAGAGATTTGTGTAGAAGTCCTGGATAATCTTCTCCATTGCCTTTCTGGAAGATGTGATAGATCCATCAGGGCGTGTTGGTGAAGGACAGGCGGGCAGTGCGAATGCTTTTCCCGGCTTCTGCTGCATCTTCCAGTATTTCTGCTCTTCTGTCTTTGAGGTCTTCTTTTTATTTCTTCTCTGCACCGTTTAGCAAGCTTGGACGTTAGCATTTGGTCTCCTGAGGCTCGCGCCTTGCCATGTTGGCGAATGAGCTCAAGAGTTTCTGAAGACAAGCGTCCTGTAAAATATAAGGTTAAAAATCATTACATCAGTGACAAAATTTTTGATATAGAATATAAGCAATCTTTACTATTATATCTTAGAGTGATATTTATCTTCTCAAAAAATATCTCGAGGTAATAGAAATAAAGTTGACAAAATAATCTTTCATCTGTCGGTCTTAATATGAAATTAATTCAGTTTACACCATTCTTATTTCCTCATTTCCTAACATTCCCTCTTTTATATTACTTGAGTTGTTCTCCAGGTACAGCTGGCATAGGATTGAAAACACCAGCTTTTCTTCTTAATGCATTCCACAGATGTGTGTTAATTATTGCTGCCTTATGATGGGCAAAATTACTTGTATCTCTTATCTTTTTTCTACATTTCTCCTATAGTCTGAAACTGTACTACCAATACATACTTGCAATTTACTATTTCAAAAAAGTTAACAATCAGCACACAATACTATTTAGCTCTGATCACAATATTTTGATACAAAACTGCTGTTATTGCAACAACACCCTATTAAATGTTGAAATAAAATTTTAAGGAACTCTCTACAGTTGAAACAAATATTACTTTATTTATTTATTTTTTTTACTTTTTGGGTGACACCTGGCAATACACAGGGGGTTACTTCTGGCTCTGCACTCTGAGACTACTTCTGGCAGTGTCAGGGGATCATGGTAGTATCTCCCTAGGAGGATAGAAAGAAGTAGTACTATCTCTCCAGCTATCCTTTACTCTTAATTGAATCTTAAACATGTTTATGTTATAATAACTATCCTCAGTACCTGATTAAAACTTAGATGTAACTAATATGTTTCCAATTGTCTTGTCAACAACATTCTGTAGAATAATTTTTAAATATCTATGGTAAAGTTAATCACATTGTACTTGTGCATATGATTTATTTTTGGTAATTTTTAAGCTTTCAGCTAATTATTTTGAAATTATGAGTTGTTTATAATAAAATAGAAATTTGGAGAAAAATGTTAAACAGTTAAATAAAACCAAATGGTTTTTGCTAACTATATATAAGCCTTCTGCCATTGATAGAGTTCATAGGAGGTGCTTCTCTTGAATGCAGCAGGATTGGGTTCAAGCACCCTGTGCCACAGGAAGAAAGATCCGTGTGGAGTTCTCTTAAGCAAAATAGATGACATTTTTGTCACGTGAAATGCTTTATGTATGTTTTTATTTTGGTTTGGGGACCACATCCAGCTATGCTTAGGAATTATTCCTAACTCTACAGGTGAATTATTGTTTTCTATTGTGTTACCAAATCAAGCATTTAAAAACCTACCCATGTTCATGCTCAGAACAATTTGAGTTAAATAATGTCATTTATTTTTCTTAAAAGCCTTTAAAAGGGCTCTATCCCTTTTTCATATATTTTGTCAGATCAGTTATTCAGAAAGCTCAGGAGTTTTGTCAGTTTTGATTTTAAGCTGTTAATACTGATATGAGACAAGAAGGATGCTATAGCCTAGTTCAGGAACTGCTGAATAACTTTTAATTCAACTGCAGACCTAAAAGTGTGAACATTAGAATGATTATAAAGAAAGTGGTGTTGAAACTGGAGTAAGAGATTATTTTTATTCTCATTATCTTGCGCCAGCTGTTGTAATGGGAATAGTTCAAATATTTCAGTGTTAAATAGCAGGGTTATTTTTTTCTCTGCTCCACTATTATCTATATTCAGAAGCAATTAGTTAAAATAAATGATTTATTCCTAAATGGGAAAGGTGTCACAGAATGTTAAAATTGATATAACATAGAAGCATCAAGTGTCATCTGTGCACTCTGGAGACAGTTAAAAAACATTAGGAAGATAGGGCCTGAAACAAACAAAAATATATCACTGTTTTCTTTCCAGGCCTCTAATATTCATAGCCTTGCATCACCATCACATTGTGTGACTCCTTATCTAGTTGTCATAAATTAAAAAAATTAAATAGCCATCCAGTTTTTCTTCCAAAAGTTCAGCCAATGAAAGGAATATTATCGCGAACCCAGTACCTACGGAGGATTAATCCACAGTAGGATACCTGCTTTAAGTCTCTGGGGAAGAGAAATGGGAGAGGGAAGGGACCACTATGGCAAAGGTAGTTGTAAAAATGATCATTCTCATTAAGAACTATGTGATGAAACTAGGTAAAGGAAGAAACATGATAGACTCAGTATCTGTATGATAAACTGCAATGCCCAAAGAGAGGGGGAGAGAGAGAGAGGCAGAAGGAAAGAGCCTGCCATAGAGACAGGCTGGAGGGTAGAGAGGTGGCAGGAGGGAAAAGGCAGACATTGCTGGTAGGAAATTTGCACTGGAGGAGGGACATTGTATGACTGAACTCTGATCATCAAAGCCTTTTAACTGTATCTCACAGGGGCTCGATTAAAATTAAAAAATCAATAGCAAATGATCTAACTAGTAACAAAAGCACCAAAATATACCTTTTCAGGATTTCAGTTACACAATTTTGAAATATCATCCCCATTTCACTTGATCTTAGCTAAAAGGCCAAGAAGCAATCTATCATCCCCATTTCAGAATGAATTTTCTCCCTAAAGAATATATACGCAAAGGACATTATTTTCACTTCATGGTTTATTACTTTCTTAAAAAAGTTAGACAGTAGCTTTCCAGAGGAATAAAATCATGGAAACTAACTAGAGGTGATTGGTAATTAAAGGCATTGTAGGTGTGATTTCTTCCTATACTCAGGATTAAGATTGTCCTATTTAAAAACTTTCTTAATGTTTTTAGTAACACAAGATATTTTTCTACTGAAATAAAAGTGCACTCATAAAGATGTGAGGGAAGAGAAAATGAGAATAGGGGCATCTCCAGAGTAAGAAAAAAGGTGTAGGATGACATGTATTTTCAATAGAGAACACACTGTAGTTTGGAATACTGTTACTGGAAGGAATGCATATCAATTCCCTCCTTTCAACACTTGCTTTTGCCCACAATGACCTATTTCAACTCTCATTGTCATAATGATGCCTTCTGTGTTCTAATTGTGCTTGATGTACTCCTATGTACAAGAGAGGAAGATACAAAACATGGTGGCAAGAAAGGTCAAAAAAGCAAAGGATGGGACAACCGAAAGCACAATTGAATTGAGGGATGAGACGCTGTTGGGTCCTTAGGGGAGGGAGAATTTTGTGCATGAGAAACCATTATTGTATGTAAACCATAGAATCTGAATTAAAAAATAAACTGAGAAAGAGAGATAAAGAGTAAGAAAGAGAAAGGAGAGAGAAAGAGAAAAAGAGAGAGATGCAAGGAACATAGGGGACCAGAAGACTTTTCTCCATTTTGGTATATGTCAAAAAGAACAGAAATAGCCAGTGATGTTACAGATGTAATGAAAATCGGACCTTCATTCACCACTGGTGGGAAAGCTGTTGATTGGCCCAGACTTTCTGGAAAAGAATATGGACATCCCTTAAAAACTGGGAATTGAGTTCCTATTGACCCAGCAAATTTGGAATATACCCCCAAAACACCAAAGTCAAAATGGAGACAAATGTATATATTACAGTGAGTTCTGCACAGTGATTGACTTCATAATGTTAGTTTCCACAGGAATTGATGGTGCTTTCACAGTCTCACAGAGACCTGTAGATTTTTCTGTAGCTTCACCTCTTGGGAGGAGTCCATCCTTTTCAAAGCAGAGGCTAGGATTTCTGCATCTGGTTGGTGCCTCAGTTTCAGCATTCCCAAGGAGCTCAAGTTTTGCATCTCAAACAGATTTGGTCTTAATGCCTTTGTAGCTAGTTCTCATAAATCTTTGCCAAGGCTTCCTCTACCTATGTGCCTACAATATTTCCACCTACCACATTCCAACTCCTTATATCTTAAGAGTTTGCAGGTAAAAGGTCTGTCCCCAATAACTTTGTGAACAAAAAGACACTGACCCTGGCTAGATAAACCCAACTAGAAATTCCATTTAGTTTTATAGCAGTAAAGTTCTTTTTTTTTTTTTTTTTTTGCTTTTTGGGTCACACCCGGCGACGCTCAGGGGTTACTCCTGGCTCTCCACTCAGGAATCACTCCCTGGCGGTGCTCAGGGGACCATATGGGATGCCGGGATCGAACCTGGGCTGGCACAGGCCAGCTGCGTGCAAGGCAAACGCCCTACCCACTGGGCTATTGCTCCGGCCCCAAATCACAGTATGCCCAAGAACTGATGACTGGATAAAGAAACCTTGGTATATCTACACAATGGAATACTATGCAGCTGTTAAGAAAAATGATGTAATGAAATTTGCCTATAAATGGATGAACATGGAGAGGATCATGTTGAGTGAAATTAGTCAGAAGCCAAAAGACAGATATAGAATAACTGCATTTATTTGCATGACATAAATATATATGTATGTATATACATATATATGCATACATAAACATATTATGATACAATATCCAAGGTGAGGCATAATATGGATCAGGAGGTCTTGTCAAAGGTGGAAATTACCACAAACATTTGGGGAGACAGAGGTTAGGTAAGACAGAGAAGGGAATAGTGTGCTAAAACTTGTCAAATGGGCTAATACAACCTAGAAGTGAGCATTAAATACAGACAAAATACACATGATAACCTCTAAGTGTATGCATTACAATCCACAATGTGTAAGAGAAGGAAGAGAGAAAAAAGAGAGAGATAGAGAGAGAAAGAGAAAGAGAGAAAAGAGACAAAGAACCTGCCATAGAGGCAGGCTAGGGGAGGGGTAGGGAATCGGGGAGATTGGTGGTGGGAAATGTGCTCTGGTGGAGGGATGGGTGCTGGAGCACTGTATGACTGAGACCAAAAATGAACATCTTTGTAATTGTATATCTCATGGTGGTATAATAAAATATTTAAGAAAAAAGAATAATTTCTTTAAGGTCTTTAGACAGAGAGAATGACACCTCAGAACTTCTGTTTATTCAATAGAACTATCCATGAATAGTAAAAACAGACCAATTTCAGTAGTTTTCACATTTGTTTATATCATGTTTTAGTCTACAGATGTAATAATCTTTCTTGAGTATGAGTATGTAACATCTCCACTTCAAAGGCACAAAGGGTCTTTGCAAAAATATTAAATGCTTAGTATTTGTATTCAAAGAATTGTAAATATAAGAAACAATCTTGATTTATATAAAACATTAATTCTATCAACATACAGATTACATTGTGAAATAAGCAGAGTATCCCTATTATAACTGAATATTTTCAAAGTTGTGGTGCTGATAGACAGCAGACTTGTTTGATTGAGTTGGAGAGGTTGAGCAACAAGCTGGAAGGATTTATCAAGTTTAAGGGGAAAGAAGCAGCACCTAGAATCAATCAGTGAAGAAGGAAGCCTAAGAGACTGCATGCACAGGAAAAGCTAACTTGGCTTGGCAACTAAATGATAGGGTATTTTAATTATCACACAGAATTTCCAGTGAAATTTTAGCAAGAAGACACAAGATACTAATCTCACAATTTTAAATTTTCTTACATTTAACATGCAAGTTTAGTTGCTTTTCTGGTTCAAATTCCATATTTTTAGAAGGACGCCTTGTTCTTAGTCTCATGATTGCAAGACTGATTCTTTAATGTTCAGTATGTTTTTCGGTTTTGAAGTATTTATCAATTTGACTCAAAGAGTCAAATACAGTTGCCTGTATCTAGGCAGCAACATTGATAAACACAGATTAAATTGAACCACATATATTTTGACTTCTAATATATATGCATGCATATATATGTATACATATGTATGTATACGTTTATATATATATATACATATGTATATATATGCTAATTTCCAGATTTTAAACACTATTGGTAATCATTCATTGCTCCCTTAGCCCCTAAAAGAAAATTTATCTACGGTATCCTATCATTGACATTTTACAGTTCTGGCACTCTAGATGTTGGCACAGATTATGGAGTCTACATATTCCTCTTTCTAGGGCCCTTCTTGAATATGCTAAATTCCTTTCCGAATGAGAAGCATCCCAAGTAAATTGGAGTCTGAATTGTGTCCCTTGATAAAGTGTATCCTTTTAAAGGGAGTCCATCTGAATTTGTTTACTCTCTTTATCTTTTCTGTTACCAGGATAACTTGGGAAGCATTGAAGAAGATAAAGACCATTTTATCAGATTTGGGTCTCTACTATTGTTTCTATTTGAAGCTATTTTAATCTAGAGGGAAATATCTTTTCTGATGAACACTGACTTGAAATATATTTTAGTTTGATGTCTATTTTCTGATTGTCAATTCAAGAAGGCATTAAGGTGTTTTTAATCATTTATGTTTTCCAGGATTTTTGAGCACAGGGGATCAAGCTGCAAAAGGAAACTATGGACTCCTTGATCTCATACAGGCTTTAAGATGGACTAGTGAGAACATTGGATTCTTTGGTGGTGACCCCTTAAGAATCACTGTTTTTGGATCTGGTGCTGGGGGTTCATGTGTCAATCTGCTGACTTTATCCCATTATTCTGAAGGTAACCGTTGGAGCAATTCAACCAAAGGTATTATGCAGGTTGCAAATTTTGACAATTTTGGTGTCTGCATGCCACCGCCATCAGTAGTTTGTGATGCTTTATATATATTTCCTTGTTCAAACTGTGTTAGGTTGACCTTAATAACTGTATAGAACTTTGTTTCTTCAAATTTTCAATGCATGTTTAAAAGTTTGTCAAATTCTTTGTCTTCTGTTGGCGCCTGATAAGGATGCCCTTTCAAGCACACTTCAGAATAGTTAGCATTACACATACCTTTCTTTGCTCCAAAGGAAAATCAAAGCAGTCCACAATTTTGTCAGCTCTGTTTATTCAGTAATCAAAATCAAAGACAAGTGGGTTGTTGTTGTAGTTGATGTTTTAATGCAGGGATTGTGTAATCGATGTTCACAGCAATAGACATTTAACAATCTTTAAAAATAAGATGATAGAAAATAGTTGGAGGTTAGGTTGTCTAGAAATGTGGTTTTTATTTTGCTTGTCTGAATAGAATAGATGATTGATTATTTTTGCATGCATGATCCAAAATTGTCAAAGAATCATGATCACTAGTAGAGCTTTAGATTGAAAAGAAAAAATACACTTGAATTTGTGCCTTTCTGTTACAATCCCCAAACTATTATTTTTGACCCCGAAGCTTTGCAAAGCAGTCTAGAGGACTGAAACTGCTTCAATCCATGAAATATTTTCTTGTTTCATTTTCTTGCCTTGACACACATGTTCCAACAGTCATCATGTGGTTCTTTATAGACTTGAATTTTTTGATGAATTTAGGTACTCTTTCTGATTGTGTTACTAGTAGAAAATAATCACAAGATCAGACTGTTTTATTTATCATACATCTACATAATAGATATTAGCATAAGAACATGCATCAACATAGGGTTTTGTACTTTCTTTTCTAGGTGCAATTTTATAAACATTGAGAAACTGCAGTGTTAGGCATATTCAATAAAAATATGTTTACCTATAAGACTTAATTTTATTACATGAGCAACAGAAGCATAATATGAATATGCATACCAAAAATCAAAAAAAGTGAAGAGTTTCAGGACAGTTCACCATAAACAAATAAAGATATTTGGGTATCATAAATTATTGTAATTTAATTCATATAGAAAGTTTACATTAATTTTCACTTATACTAGTAGAATTCTAATCTGGGATAACAAAACCACATATATATAAGCATTTTGAATTCTATAGTGTTATGGCCTATAATGTAAAAGCCTCTCTGAATTAATAAACTATGAATCTGTGAACTGAAAAAGTAAAGTATTCTAGCTTTGCTTGAGGGTTATACTAATATCAATATTTGTCTAGGTTAATTTTAGGCAGCATGCTCAGGTTTTAGGGCATTTTATCTTAAATATTTTTTCTAAGACCTTTCCTAAATATAAAGGAAAAATGAGCATAAAAATAGCCTTAACCAGTATAACTTTGGCATTGCTTAAGGGAAAACAAGGAACTAAAGGTTAAACATATTTTGATAGCGAACCAAAAAAAGAAAAAGGAAAGAATGAAAGAAGAAATAGCATGAAATAACAAAACAAATTAATCTATCAGTGAACACTGTTATTTCTCAATCAATATAGTAATCAGTGATTGCTATCCAAATAGTTGAAAATAGAACATTCTATAACACTTTTAAAGTGATACTGTCTATTCTGATCAAAGACATGACCTTAACATTTGGTATAATCCTCAGCTTAAATCCACTAGCAAATACTTAATTTGAACAACAGGCACTCAGATCTTTTGTTTAGTCTCTCTGGGGTTAATTTTGTCTTCAACACAGACATAATTTATATCTCTCAGTAGTCAACCACACTTTATATACACATGACAAGCATTTCATTAATGATAAAATATCTTGTTTGTCCAATATCTCCTGAAGCATTTTTCAGATTACATTTAATATGGTGTGTATTACCCCCTAAATCTTATTCAGTAGTATCAATTGATTTATTATTGATATAACATGACTTGTAAGAGTGTTGGTTATGCTTTTTGGTGTACAAATGTACTGCAGTTTGGCCAAAAGCTCTCCACCACTGTCTTTATATTTATTTAGTGTCATTGTGCCATTAAGTTCCAAAAAAAATAATATATATATAACTTAGGTGAACCAAAGTTGGAGTGAAGATCTGCTGTTGCTACCGCTGGTGCCACAGCAGATCTTCTAACTAAAACTTAGGTTTTAGTTATGTTATTTAATCAATAAAATATTTCTTTAATAAAACATTGACAAATTTCATTCTATTTGTTTTTCTTTGCTTGTTTTTGGGGGCCACGTTCAGTGATGCTTAGGGCTTATTTCCTTACTCTATGATCAGGAATCACTCCTTGTAGTGCTTGTGAGACCATATGAGGTGCTAGAATCAGACAAAGTTGATTTCATGCAAGGCAAGCACTTTAATTCCTTTACTATCTATTTTAAACCAATTATCTATATTGAGATTGGAGAGACAGTACAGACAGTATTGCTTATGCCTTACATGCAGCTGATCCCTGTTTGATCCCTGCCACCTCATGTGGTCCCCAATGCACAACAGGATTCATTCATAACACAGAACCAACACAGACCCCTGGCCACCAACATTATAGAGAAGTAAATAAATAAGTAAATATCTGTTTTCATACTGCTTATGCAAGCATACTATCCTCTTCAAACTGAAAATATGCTTGCAAGGATGTCAGAAGTCAAAATAAATTTAAATTATTATTTCCTGATTTTTAAAGAATATTTGGAATTATTTAGGAACATCTACAGATATTTAGAATACGTATTTAGAACTCATTTGGGGAAAATCTAAAACTTTGCCTTCTAATTTGAACATTATTTTAGCACCTTTGTGGACAGAGTTCTTATCTCATTAGCACCTATGAATAATCAAGCAAGCATTAAAATAACTGAACTATAAAGCCATATTTAAAATTGATAATAGATATAACTCTTAATGGGAAGTAGATAAATTTTATTCAGCAATAATATTATTGAAAAGTGCCCTAATGAGTAGATTCAATAAAATGCAGTTCTTAACAAACTGTATATGGGTTCATGACTTTTACAGATTAAATTCAATTTGATGAAAAGCAGCAGATCATATGCTTTTCGTCTTTTTTTGATAAAGTGGAGCAGCGCCCATTCAACAGTGAAAAAGTTCATCAATCCCCACTAAATCTTTCTGCTAATGATTTTTTCTTTAACCTAGTAAAAATACTTCAAATGTTATGTCTTCTTCTGAAAGATGAATAATCAGCATACTATGTCTCACATGAAGAGCTGAAAAGAGTATGTCTACAGTCAAATTCTGTTCTCTGTGTGTTTGCGGTTATCTCCAGGGTAGTAGAAATCTCCAGTCCTTAGATGGGCTCTTGTCATTAGTTTTACAAATAAAATATGACTCAAATGAATCAAAAGATCCAATCTAATACAAACACTGCCAAATTAGAAGATATGCACACTAAAACCAGTATATTTTATGAACAGTTAAAATGGATAAAATTGGCCCTGTCTAGCCAATTTAATAAAAGTGTACCTATTAAAATGCTGAGTTAACAAAAATATTTAATTTTTATGCCTTTATTTCTATCACCTCTTGGAAACTGTTTATTAACTACTTAAGTGTACTGACCATTAGTCATTATACCCTGGGGATGACTTTGTGTATCATTCTTATCAATTGTCTCTATCTGTTTCTTGAGTTGTACTTGGATTTTTATACACACATGTAATATCAGATGCTATTAATTTTTATCACAAAATTATCAAAAGGTCATCTGAAATTCTGTTTTTCTTTTTTTTCCAATAGGACTTTTTCAACGAGCAATTGCTCAAAGTGGAACGGCTCTGTCCAGCTGGGCTGTTAGCTTCCAACCTGCAAAATATGCTAGAATGCTGGCCACAAAAGTGGGCTGCAATGTTTCAGATACGGTAGAGTTAGTGGAATGTCTACAGAAGAAGCCTTACAAAGAACTTGTTGATCAAGATATTCAACCAGCACGATATCACATAGCATTTGGACCTGTAATTGATGGTGATGTTATTCCAGATGACCCTCAAATTTTGATGGAACAAGGAGAATTTCTCAACTATGATATAATGTTAGGAGTGAACCAAGGAGAAGGTTTAAAATTTGTTGAAAATATAGTAGACAGTGATGATGGTATTTCAGCTAGTGATTTTGACTTTGCAGTTTCCAATTTTGTTGATAATTTATATGGATATCCGGAAGGCAAAGATGTTTTGAGAGAAACAATTAAATTTATGTATACTGACTGGGCTGACCGTCATAACCCTGAAACAAGAAGGAAGACATTATTGGCTTTGTTTACTGATCATCAGTGGGTGGCACCAGCAGTAGCAACAGCAGACCTTCACTCAAACTTTGGTTCACCTACATATTTCTATGCCTTTTACCATCATTGCCAAACAGATCAGGTCCCAGCTTGGGCAGATGCAGCCCATGGAGATGAAGTTCCCTATGTACTTGGAATCCCCATGATTGGACCTACAGAGTTATTTCCCTGCAATTTCTCCAAAAACGATGTGATGTTGAGTGCAGTCGTAATGACATACTGGACAAATTTTGCCAAAACTGGGTATGTATATAAGAAATATGGCTTTCTATAATTGAATAAAATATTTTAATTAATACACATTTAATAAAAATTGAGTATAATGGGTTACTACCAACAGTACATTATATTACTTTACTGAAAATTCTATATTATCTTTTTATTTCTTAATTTATTACTCCATACTTTTTAATTTACTAAAAAGTTCTACATAAATCTCTACAAATAGATTTATGTTTTGCTGAACCTTATATATAACTATTATATAATACATAGTATGTATTATATCTAATTATAATGTAACATAAGATATAATATATATAAACTACATATATAAAACTATTAGGATATATATATATATATGTTGGTATGTGCATGGTGCATGTGGGTGGATAGATAGGTTTTTTTTTTTTTTTTTTAGATAGGTTTTCTTTTACAGTGCTTTCCAGTTTGCAGTTCTGATAAAATTTTGATTCTCTCAGCTACTTTGTTAACTATTTGGACTTGGTATTAGTATTTCAACTTTACAGAGAACAAAACTGAGGTTATGAGTCCTCATATAGATATTCATGTGTCCATTATGTTTTAGTTATATTAATACTTAAATACTCATCTGACAATTAAAAGTCCTTTCCACTGTTCCATGTTGTTTCAGCTAACTACTTAGGAGATATCTCTTAAATGTTTTTTAAAAATATCTGAGTAAATATCAACCTATTTTAAGTAGGTAGAGTATAAGAACTTGAGACCTACATTGCAATCTGTTTAGCAATGTGCTCTGCAATGAAAAATATATATGTAAATATATGTAAGACAATTTTAAGTACCATATTTAATTAGATATTAATTAAGTGCTATTTTGATTAAAGAAAAAGTTAATATTCTTCTCATTTTTAACTTTACTAGTGACCCAAATCAACCTGTTCCTCAAGACACAAAATTTATCCATACCAAACCCAACCGATTTGAAGAGGTAGCATGGACCAGATATTCCCAGAAAGACCAACTTTATCTCCATATTGGATTAAAGCCAAGAGTTAAAGAACATTACAGAGCAAATAAAGTAAACCTCTGGTTGGAGTTGGTACCTCATCTACATAATCTCAATGACATCTCTCAGTATACCTCTACAACAACTAAAGTGCCATCGACTGACATCACTTTCAGACCTACAAGAAAAAATTCTGTGTCTGTCACATCAGCCCTACCCACTCCTAAGCAGGATGATTCTAAACAACAGCCCAGTCCATTTTCAGTGGATCAAAGGGACTACTCAACAGAGTTGAGTGTCACAATTGCAGTTGGAGCTTCTTTGCTGTTTCTGAACATCTTGGCCTTTGCAGCTCTGTACTACAAAAAGGATAAGAGGAGACATGATGTCCATCGAAGATGCAGCCCTCAGCGTACTGCGACCAATGACCTGACGCATGCACAAGAAGAAGAGATCATGTCCCTTCAAATGAAGCACACTGATTTGGATCATGAATGTGAGTCCATCCATCCACATGAGGTGGTTCTTCGGACCGCCTGCCCCCCAGATTATACACTAGCTATGCGGAGGTCACCTGATGATGTTCCCTTAATGACACCCAACACCATTACAATGATCCCCAATACTATACCAGGGATTCAACCCTTACACACATTCAATACATTTACTGGAGGACAGAACAATACTCTGCCCCATCCCCACTCTCACCCCCATTCACATTCAACAACCAGGGTATAGCCAGATAAGAGAAACAAACTATTTTTTGATGGATTGCAGTAAAAGATTACTGAAGATTCTTTGGCTTTCAACCTACAAGACTCTTACTATTTAAATTAGGAGGAATATTATGTGAATATACATATCAAGAACCTTGGGGGTTTAAAAAATTAATTGTACATATATATACAATTCAACTTTGAAAACACATTTCAATTGCTGAAAGCAATTGTTCTGAATGATACTTTTCATTAACATTGAAGGATTAATTTTATGAAGATTTATGTTACATAATGGAATTAGGCATGTGGAACATCAAACAGGAAAGAACTATGTCTGAAATATATAAAAGTCTAAATAAAAAACATGAATATGCACAAGGGACACGCCAATGGAATGTCAGATAATTTCCACCAGTTTTTATTTGGAGCTGTTTTATTGTGTAGACCATATTTACATATTTGGATAAGTACACAAAGCACCAATGCTGTTAATGGCCTTAGCAGAGGCTCATGCTGAAATTTGCTGGTAAAACAGAGAAGTTTAAAGACTGGCAGGTACAACATTATCACATAAGTGCTGTCAGTAGAAAGTTGTGGGGATAAAGGAAACTGGATATTTTTAGCACGATGTGCATGATAATTTATATGCTTGGTGGCTGTGCTGCTGATTAAGCCGTAATTAAAATTCTTCTCATCCCATTGGAATTTTTAATAGAAGCTTCCTCCATCAATTGGCTGAACCTAAAGAAGATTTTAAGGGGCAAAAGTAATTATAATCAAATAATTCATAGTAGTTTTGATAATAAAGGAATTAGTTAATAAAGGCATTTGAAGAAGCTATAGGTATTGTGGTGAATACTCACTGATACAAATCCAGAAAAATCTTTTCTGTTTTTAATGTTCTTTTCATTCTCATTGAAATAATTTATAGAAATAGATTGGGCAACCTGTGTTAACAGGATTATAATTTGTTAGGGGTGTGGCTACTTTGTATTTTGTTCCTCTTGGTAAGGTGAAGTGTGTCCAAAGAGTTACTTGCAACAGTCTTTTATGATATCAAGATGCCCCAAATTACCACTCTGATTACAGTTCTCAGTTAATTGATTTACTCATGTTGCATGAAAAAATGTTTACTAATAATAATTCAATATAAAGTCATGTCCTTTCTCACATCAGCTATCTTTCTCATTGAGGTTTATTCACTGGAATTTATTCACTCAATCTCAGTTGAGTATAACATAGATACAGAAGATAGAAGGAGAGTCAACACCTGGATGAGTTTAATCTTACACACATGTGTGATTTTCAATGAATTAACTAAGAACACAGACACTCTTCATCCCCTGTTGTTTACCAGTAACAATATACCACAGACCTTTCCAAATGTTTGTATATGTAATCAGATGTACATTTATATTAAAAAATGAGATGGACTTAAAGAGCACATCCTGATAAATACTTTCTCTCTTACATGTACTATATTTCTATTAGACTAAAGTTATGTGATTTTTTTTTACATTTTTTCAGATGACTAGCAATTTTGATAGTTTGTAAGATAATGCAAAGAACTTTCTCTGACAAACTAACTGCAGTAACAGAAACCTTTCTTTTCAGTTACTCTTTTCAAGAATGAAAGCTTATTATACAAAAAAATTGTATATTACTTGATGGAAACAACTTTGTACATCTTGGCCATGTCACTGGTCATTGCGTGAAATAAAGATAATCTGGATAATAACTATTAGTCCAATGCTAAGAGACATGATCTTTCGCTCATTAAAGAGCTAAAATATTTATTGCTGTTTTGTCTTTTTTTAAAAAAATAACAAACAAAATATGTGACTGTCTCAGAGAGTCATTTATCTAGACCAGTCGGGTTTTTGAAGACATATGTAACTTATACAGGAAACACATGTATTTAAAGGCAAGCCTTATCTAAGATGAAATTGATAAAAGTCTTAACAGCATATAAACGTATAAATCAAAAACTCATGAAAAATATTAGATCTGTGTTTTTGAATACCTCATATTTGAAAGTGTTGTAGAAATAGGATATGTGACTTGTTTTAAATTAGAAACAGAAGATTTCAGTTCTGATGAAGGAAAGGCTTACTGGAAATAAATGTGCAATATTATATAGAATGAGAACAACTAGGTTTATAGCATAAGAATGGTTAACATAAAAGTGATTATTATAACATAGTGTATAGAAAGCTATCCGTTCTAAAGTTCTGAGTAAGACATTAAGCTGATAATAAGAGAGATAAATCTTTAATTTCAAAGAATGACTTTGCCTACAATTCCCTTTTGCAACTCCTGTTTTAGAAAGTAGATATTGCATCATAACACCAAAAAAAAAAAAAGATCTGATATGAGCAAAACAAAAGTCTTCAAAATCCAGAGCGGTCTACATGCAATTTTTTTCATGATATGGTTATGCTTTCAGACCGTGAAATGCTAATGTAAACCAATAAAAATAATTATTTAGCATCTAAAATATTGCTTAATCAGAACAGAAATAGAAGCATCAACAAATGAGATGTGAATGAAAACGTATGCATTAGTTTACCTGAAAAATCACAGTCTATTTTAATGATAGCAAAATTGCTCTAAATTTTTCTTTTAATCAATCTCTCAAAAGTAAAATTCTCATCTGTTCTAAATATTAGGAAAACTAGGAAAGCAAAGCATAGCCCTATTCCTTTTTAAATAGTATATTTTCTATAGTACATGGCATCAACTTTGTGGTAGACAAAGCAGTTCTAGGTTTCAATTACTGTTTTCAAGTCATGATAAAGTAATTGTCAAATAGTATTATTTACAAGTTTTATAATTACAGCAGCTAGTTATCGGAATGTAAAATGATGTCCTAAATAAGTGGAACACTGGTAACTGTTTTTAAAGCTGAAACATAATTTTAAAAACCAAAAACAATTAATATATTGGTATTAAATTTAAACCAATGTTTTAAATGTATTTACATGAGAATTTTCTTTAGAAAAAGAAAGTCAGGCATATTTTGGTTTATTAATAACTCAGATTTTCCTGTTTTGAAATAAATTCAAATACTTAAAGCTGCTAAAGAGTTTATACAAACATGGATTTTATTTACTGTTTTGCTATTAGATGAAATTGTTGTTGAATGTTTATCCACAGATTAAAGTTTCAGATTATGGAATTATAAATATAAAATTGAAAATGTTATAGGTTTAAATATATATTGAATATGCTTACTGTGAACAAATGTGAGCTGAATGCTATATATGTATAACCGATTCATCACTAACTTTATGGAGATTTAAAAGTCATTTGCTAAATTATTAAAAACAATACAATTTATATTTGGACAGCTCATGTTAGCAACTTAAAGCAGCAAAAATGAGTATAGTTTATTTCACTTCACTGCTAATTTTAAATGTAAAATCTGTCATAATGATGCCTCGTTTCAGACTTATTGACCTATACAATATTAAAAGAAAAAAACATTTTAAAATAATCAACAGTGCTTAATACTTCAAAGTATTAATATTTCAAATATATTAGCACTAATCTCACAAAAATTAATGTCAAAACTTAACTGTCATGTCTCTAACAAATTTTCAGTTATTTTACATGTTGGCATATTTATATTTACAAATATTAATATCGTGAAATTATACAAAGGATGTGGTGAATGTGTTCCAGCTTTAAATACATTACTGTATAAAAGAAATTACTGGGATCCTTCTCTGTCTCTGTCTCTGTCTCTGTCTCTGCCTCTCTCTTTCTCTCTCTCTCTCTCTCTCTGGTGAATTTCACTAAAATATTTTCACAGGGCAAAATGATGATGAATATTATAGAAAGCTGTCAAATATGATGACAGTGCTTTGCTCTTTGTTTTCTCCTGTGCTATTGGTTCAAGGTACTTGCCTTCTACTTTATTTCCAGTGATTACTTGTTATACACTATCACTTTTTAATGTGAGTGAAAATTAGATAATTTGGTTATACTTGTGAAAACATGCTCCCAAATAAATTCAATTAATGGGCACTTCCCTGCTGAGATTTTGTTATCATTCATTTAATTATCTTGTCAAGCTCTACTGTTATGACAATTGTTTTGGCTTTTTAGTCAATAAACTAAGGGAATTTCTCTGACAGCTTTATAGCTCTCCTGTGCTTGATATAACAACATATATTCTAAATTTCCATTGGAAGTCTCCAAACAAATTTCCTACTGTTGTGAAACATTTGGCAACCATGCTGATTATTTTTCATAAATCAAAATGTGATTTGATCCTGGTAATATGGTGTATTTATAGGCAGGTTGGAAGTCAATTTCATTTGAAAAGAGTTGTGGAATGTTCGGACTAGAGAAAAGTAATGTGTAGAATAATTTTTCACACTGAGATTTTCCTGTAAACTTTATTGTCGTTATTATAATTTGTATATTTTAATAATTTAATTGAAATGATATGATAGTTCACAGATTTCCAAGACTAATTATCTAGAAATTTATTTTTTTTCATTTAGTTGATTTTTATCTTATTAAATGACTTATGACAAGAAGTGGGTGGAATTTTGAAAGTATCAGTTATCTAGGCAAATTATTCAGTGACACTTAAAGTGTGATACTTCAATATCCAACAAATTTGGACTTTTCCCCCAAAATTGTTTAATTAAAATAAGTGTAGGTTGTTCTGAAGAGACAGAATAGGCATACAACTATTTCTAGTCCATCATTTTATATTATATATAGATATATAACAACCTTGTGATATATATACTATATATGACTCATATATAGTATATATACTGAATATTTGTGTTATATATGTTTGCATATAGTTTTAAAATAGTATATGTGTGTTTGTATATATATGTATATATACATATATACATATATATATTTTTTAATGATGGTCCCCAGATTCCTAGTCTTACCAGTGACATTGTACATCTCTTACATACATAGTAAAGTGGAAATTGTTAAGTTATGGAATGTCATTAAAAATGTTGAAATTAATGATAGCCATTAAAGCTTTAATTAAAAATAGTATATGTTCAGTAACAGAATATTAGCAGCAGAGTTAAGGCAAAGGGTCTATTTACAAATGCAATTTTCAGAGATAATTATCTATTTTAGAGTGATAATTATTTATTTTAAGTGTTTGAAACTATTTTGAAGGCCAGGGATATAGCTCAAAGGGTTTGAGTGTTTGCATGCAAGAGCCTTAGAGTTTGCTCACCACCAGCACTCCAAAGTCTGGTGAATACCAGATGCTATCCAAAGCTTAAAGCTTGAGTGCCACCAGGTGTGTCCTCCCCAAATGAAGTTCTTAATTAAAACAAGTTTCATAATTTTTATACATCATTTGTTTGTGCTTATAATATTCAGCAATTTAATGAGACTTTTTAAGGTCTTTTTGGCTGCTGTGATTCATTTTTGAACATCCATGGCTTTCATTAAAAGCATGAAATAAGGTTTTCATGAAATAATACTATGAATAAGTGTACAAAATTTTGTTAGGTACTTTTAAAATCAGAAATAGTTAATTTTCCCCTGACACAAAAAGGAAGCATTTCCAAACCTAGTCTCCTTACAACGTCTTTGTATCACCACACCTGTGCTGGCATTTCTGATTTATGAAACCAATGGTATTTATGATTTTGTCACTCCTGGTGAATGCAGGGAAAGAATTGGAATATAGGGTTTGGAAACTAAGATACATTTGTCAGATAGCTTGTCCAAATAAGGGAAAGAGGGAAGAAAAATATCATCATTAGGAAAGAGGAATTAAAGAAGAAAAACTTATCAATATTAAGGGAAGTTACCTTCTTTTTAGAAATAGAAACAGCTTTTAAAAATAAAAATTCATAACATTTCATTAAGAAAAAGAAAAATAGACTTAAATAAATCCTTTAAAATATAATATTTTATATTTGATGATCAATATTAATTAATTTGATGATACCTAGGAAGAGATAATTTAACTCCTGACCATATTTTACTCAAATAGTGCCACTGGAAGCTAAATTAAGTTTATCTAGAGTGATAGATATGTAGTTTGCCCTATACAGTCAATAATAATTTTGTTAGCAAAGGCTAAGTGATACATAAATACATTTCAAATTATAAGTGATATATTTAGTCACTACAGTAGAGGCCCAGGAACTCAGTTAAATGATTAAATTGGGTGAACATTAAGTTGGATATTTAATATCCCCTGAATTGTTTTTGAAGTACACTATGGCTTTAGACAAGAGTTTCTTAAAATAAAATAAAATTAAATTAAATTAAACTTGTCCAGAAAAAAAACCTCCGTTAAGATTAAAACTCCTCAAAAATTTTGCTTGCACTTCCTTTTTCTAAAATTTTGTTATTGTACCCACAGAGGGATATACAATTACAAAGAGGTTCATGTTTGGGTTTAGTCATGCTTGTTCCAGCGCACTGATTCTTCCACCAGTGCCCATTTCCCACCACCAATGTCCTTGATTCCCTCCATCCTCCCCTGGCACATTGTCTCTCTCTCTCTCTCTCTCTCTCTCTCTCTCTCTCTCTCTCTCTCTCTCTCTCTCTCCCTCATCTTACACATTGTGGCTTGCAATACATTTAGAGGTTATCATGTATATCCTTTTGCCTGTATTCAAGTATTCAATGCTCAGATCTAGGCTGTAATTATCATTTCCAATAGTTATTAGCACATTGTTCCCTTCTCTATCTTACCTATCCTCTTACTCCCACACACTTGTGGTATATTCCACCCACTGACAAGACCTTCTGATCCATGTTTTGCGGGGCTTGGGAATTGGCATCATACCATTATATTTTTATATCCCATAAGTAAATGTGATTATTCTGTATCTGTCCTTTTCCCTCTGGCTAATTTCACTCCACATGATCCTCTCCATGTCCATCTATTTATAGGCAAATTTCATAACTTTGTCTTCTTTTATTTTTCATAACTTCGTCTTTCCTGACAGCTGCATAGTATTCCATTGTGTAGATGTACCACAGTTTCTTTATCCAGTCGTCTGTTCTTGGGCACTCTGGTTGTTGCCAGATTCTGGCTATTGTGAATAGTACTGCTATGAACACCACTCTTTGCAGATGGCATGATATTATACCAAAAACTCTAAACTCTCTACCAAAATGCTCCTAGAAACAATAGATACCTATAGTAGAGAGGCTTTTCTATAACAAATAATGAAAGAGAAGTTAAGGATGTTTCAGAAAATGGTCTCAGAGTTGTGCCACAGAAAATGATGTACTTCTCTTAAATTCTTGCTTTGCTCTTCCATTGATCATTCAAAAGTTTCACTCCATATGCATGCCATTTAACACTCCTTTAGACTTTATGATAGTGTATGAAGATTTTTCTCCATTCTAAACTCATAATATCCATAAAATGACATATCTCCCTTCTCTTTATTATTTTGTTCTTGTGCCTAAGCTGGCAGTGCTCACTGGAATTTTTTGCCCGTGTTTGTAATCAGGGATCTCTCCAGGAAGAGCACAGGCTACCATATTATATGTTGGGGATTAAACCCAGGTCAACTACTTGCAAACCAAGAGCCTCATCCACTCTTCTATCTCTCTGGCCCTAAATAGCCCTTCTACAACTATAAAAACTACTATGAAGAACCATGTTGAGGACAAGGTTTTGAGATAATAGTAATAGAAATATTTCATGCAGTATTGACAAAAGCAATGACTGCCATTTACTCAGCATTTTCTAGATTCTAAGCTCTTTATCACATTTTACAACAAATTTATTCACACTGTCTTCAAATCATTATTGACAACTTGTATGTACTAATGATTATTTAATCATTTATGTGACAAATACTAAAAATGGATTGTATATGTGTTACTAAGAACCTAGTGGTTAATTCATCTTATCCATAACCAGTGCACAACATGTTAGCGGATACATTAAAGAAATATATTTTTGTTTCATCTAAAATAGTTGAATAGTAATAAGAATACTCACACTCATAAGAAACTTAGGATAATTACTCTAGACTTGGAGATTTTGAATGGCTAGTGTTTTATATTACATTAAAGAAACTTTTCATGGTAAAAAGAACATTTTGCCATTATTTTTCACTATTCATGACTGTTCCGATGTAGATGTGGTATGTCAAGTAAAAAGTAGACTTCAAAAGGGATTGTTTAATAGAAAAGCTATAAATGGATAGATTTTAAAACATTCAAATAAAAAAACTAAAATAAAATATTTGACACTGGAGAGTATTCATCTTTCTCACTTAAAATAATCAAGAAATAAATATTTATGTCTGGGCCAGATAGTACATTTTTAAGAGGTTTGACATGCATTCATCTTACTTCTATTTGCTTTCTAGAACTACATGATCTCCAGAACATCCCTAGAGTGATCTCTTAGTACCAAGCAGGTAATTGCCCCTGAGCAAAGCCAAGTATGGCTGCCAAACTCCCATACCTGCTAATTCAAATATGAAAATTAATATTAAAGAACAAAGCCAACTACACATGTTTTGACATTTTATTAAATATACAAAGAAAGGTATAAATAGAAAAAGTCA
Organism: Cryptotis parvus; assembly: GCA_021461705.1. Classification (NCBI taxonomy): domain Eukaryota; kingdom Metazoa; phylum Chordata; class Mammalia; order Eulipotyphla; family Soricidae; genus Cryptotis; species Cryptotis parvus. The sequence goes on along the minus strand of JAJIBD010000649.1, from coordinate 55,433 downwards.
TAAAGAAACAAAGAACTCAAGAGTAAATGATAAATAGAAAGTAGACAAAGAAAACTCAATGATTTATCTGAATCTCAAAGGAACAAAACACCAAAAAGTATAAAGCCAAAATTCATGTTCATATAATGTAAAATAATGTGCAATCATCCTTTAAAAGGATGTATAGGGGATCTGATAAAAATAGTAATGAAAAATAATGAATATTATGGAAAATTTATTGAATATCAATAACAATTTGGCCTTTGACATCTGGGCAAAATAATCAGGTATCTAATAATGGAGAAATATTTTTAAGTGAATTTTCAGCAGAGTTTTTAAAAGTTTTGAAATTGCTTTGTGCCAGAGGAAATAAATTGGTTTATGTTAATACACTCAAGGAAAGAGATTATAAGATAATTTTCATTTTCAGCTGTGAACTGAATAGGATATAAACTAGGATGCAAATGTTATTTTTACAAACTGCTATAAACATTCAAGACCTCGAGTAATATTAGGGAACAATGTTCCCCTAAACATTTGTTGAAAAGTTACCTAAACATGAACTGTGGACAAAAAGGACTAATGATGGTCATTTAGTGATGAGAGTTAAATACATATTTGCTGAAGGAATTATGATTATAAGGTAGAAAATATAACTTTTAAGGCTATTATTTTTGACCTGAGAGTAATCTTATTCCTCAAAAAAAATAAAGACTTAAATATTTATATCTGGGCCACATAGAGGGGACACTTTTTTAAGAGGCTTGACTTGCATTTATCTTACCTCAATTTAATTCCTAACAACACATGATCTCCTTTGATAATATAGACATGGTACAACTATAAAATTTGTTAGTTTGCATAAAATTTTAGTTACTTTCAGTAAATATTTTGGTGATAGCAATGATGTTATCAATACACTGAGTACTTATATATATGTAATGTGTGCTACAAAAAATATAGTGCTATGTGAATTGTATCATCCCTTCAATCTTTGAGAACCTGCTATCTTAATGAAGCAGAAAGGATATTGTGATAAGAGGGGAGTAAGATAATCCCTATGCCTGGACTTTATCAGAATTATCAGAATAAACTCTAAAACTTATATTAATATTTCACAGGCCAGTCACAGTAAGAATTGCAGAGCCCCAGTGCCTGGTCTTGAAATTACAATCCCTGCTTCAGACTGAATACTAAAATGACAGGAACAGAAATAGACTGAAAGACAGAGACAAAAAGAATCATTAACCATAATAGTTAAGAGGAAAATTCCTTTCTTACTTATGAAGAATACTGGAATTTAACTCATGATTTTGAAAACTGCTCATTAAAGGAAAATTAGAGTTGTTTAGTTCTTCTTCTAAAAGCTATATAAAAAGCTAACCAAATAGAAAGTTGAAGGAATTTTTTCCTCTCTGGAAAAATCAACAAAAGAAAGTATCATTGTCTTAAAATTTTATTTATTTTATTTTCTCACTCCTAATAAATTATCGGATCAAACACTTGAGCACCAGGTGTCATAAAAATAGAAATAATAAGACATATGTACCTCCTACTTATAAATACGCAATTCAACTTTTGAAAGGTCTTGAATTAAAATATGAATTACTTCCAGTAAATTATCTTGTTCAATTATTAGAAAAAAATGTAGGCTATACATAGGACAAAGAAACAAGTGCCTCAAAATATCACAGAAAATGAAATTCTTGCAAATAGCATTTCCTATTTTATTTTAAGTAAGTTTCAAGGGGGAAAATAATATAATGTACCTCAAAAGATTTCCTAAAAAAAGTATATAGCTGGGGCATTCACATTGTTCATGAGGAAATATGTGAACAGTAGAAATAGTAGACTGGGTAGACCTGCATTCGCATATTGAGAGTTGACCCAAAACCTCATATGGTCACCTGATCACCATCAGTGATCCCTGAGGATAGAGTCAAGAGTATGCCCTCAAAAAATACTGTTAAGGTAATTGCCTTTATCCCACAAATTATAAAAAATATAGAAAAGTATCATAAAATCAGAGTGATAGTGCTATAATGATTACAGGGGATGAACACTTGTGGTTTAGATAAGCCATCTCAAGGAATTTTGTGTGGTTTACACAATTCTCTTCTTTCCTGGATAATGTTGCCAAGGAATTTCTCTTTTGTGTTTGTATTAAAGTATATAGTCATTTTATTAAGTTTTTATGCAGTTATATTTTATAATAAAATGGGAAGGTATGTAATAAACGATGTAAGACAGTAAGTTTTGTATCTAAATTATGTGAGTTTATTCATTGAAATAGACTAGCAGCCACCTAATATGAGTGGAAACTACACTTTATCAAGAAATATCAGGATGTCTAAAGGAAAGCTCTTAGTCTGAAAGAAAGGAGGGCCTAAACCTCAGTTCTGTAAATTAGAATACACTGAATACCTTCACATATCTGAGGAGAAATTATGATCAACGTTGGATGCTGTATAAAAATTCTGTCCAGCAAGGTATGGATCAAGAGGAAGACATCAAGAGAACAGCAAGAATACTTCATAGGAGGCCAAAGAACAATCAGTCCAATACACAGTGTGAAATCAGAGAGCCCAGGTAGAGATTATCTCTAGAATAAAATTGAAACTGTATTTGGAGTATATGATGTGTTTCATTGTGTGAAAAAATAATTCGTTTATGTGGGTTTTATTATTCTTTTTTGCAGAATTTAAGAACATGTAGAAAACAAAGCAACAAACAAAATGATCACTTTTGATATAAGAAACGTAAATCACTAAAGAAATTGAATATAATCCTTGAATACATATTTGTGCACATGAACGGAAATGCACTTAGGGGGACATTTTTACAAAATGAAAGGTTGAGTCAAAGAATATTTTCTTCCTTTTGACTAGCTACTGATTGATTTTTTAAAGATATTACACAAAGTTACATTCCCACCAAAGTGTATTAGAATAATCTTTTCCTACACAGGCCAAAAATGTAACTATCACTTTCTTATCTTAACCATTTTAATAAAAATAAAAAGCCATTATTGTATTACTTTGCATTTTTAATTAAGGTAAAACATTTTTTCTTATGCTTGTAAGTCATTGTATTTATTTTATATTAAACGTTTTACTTTACTTTGTACTTTTTCCTAGTTGTTTATTAATCTCTACCTATGAAATTATAAATTCTCTATAGTTAAATAAAATCATTACTTTCTCTGTGTGTGTTGTAAATAACTTTGCTAAATTTTTAATAGACTCAGATCAAACTTGCTGGGCCAACATTTATAAGCTTTATATATATATATATATATTTTTTTTTTGGGCAGGGCGCTCAGGGGTTACTCGGCTCTGACTCAGGAATTACTCCTGCGTCTCAGGGACCATATGGGATGCCGGGTCGCCCCCGGCCTGGCCCCCAACCCTACCGGCTTGAATGCATCATTGTCTCCTTTATATTTTCTGGACATTGTGTTCTGTTTAAAATGATGTTTCCCCCATCCTAATATTAAAAACAACTCTCATATATTTTTTCTGCTTCAATAGCTTCATGAACTATATTTAAATCTGTGCTCCATTTGACATTTATGTTCTGACATCAAATGTGGTATATAGGTTAATGTTTCCTAGGTAAGTCAAAACTTTGATATAATTCAAAGCTCAGTAAAATGAACTGTGTTTTCTTGTATAGCTGAGAGCTTTTTTATTTCAGTTGAAACACAAGATTCCTGAGGAGAAAGCTGTTGGCAAAACCACAAGTGGATTATTTCTCCTCTTCCTGTCCTCACACTTGTTCATGATTGAAAGCTGTCTGTCTCCGTGGTGTGTGCATCTGCTTCCCAAATGATATCTCAAGAAGTTTGAAACTAGCCTGCTAGTGACGTAAAATCCCTTGGCTTCAACCTGACAGGTGTGCTGTCATGGGGCTTCTGGTTTTAATGTTGATTCACATCAACAGACTATGTTTTCTCTTTGTCCTTCAATACTGCGTAACTCAGGAATAGAGTTTGTTAAGTCCTATAATCAGAAGAATGTCAGTTGCAAGAAAATAACTATGCAGGGTCTCTTGATGAAACTGGTGTCAGCAAAGTATAACAACAAAATATGCTCACAGGGGTCTAGACTTAGAGACCTAAACAAAACACTTGAGAGATGCCTCCAAAGGATTGCAAGAGATATTCTCTAAGCATAGTATCTTTTTTTGTATGTTTTTTTAAATATTTTATTATACCACTGTGAGATATACAGCTACAAAGATGTTCATAAGATGTTCATATTTGGGTTTCGGTCATACAGTGTTCCAGCACCCATCCCTCCACCAGTGTCCATTTCCCACCACCAATGTCCCCGATTCCCTCCCACCTCCATAGCCTGCCTCTGTGACAGGTTCTTAATTTTCTCTATTTCTCTCTCTTTCTCTTTTCCTTCCCTTCCACATTGCGGATTACAATACATACATTTAGAGGTTGTCATGCATATCTTTTTGCCTGTATGTAATGCTCAGTTCTAGGTTGGTATTAGCACTTTCAACAATTGTTAGCACACTGTTCCATTCTCTGTCTTTTAAGCATAGTATCTTAAAAGCAACAGTAGCAGTGATAGCATCTTTGAGACACCTACTTGTTGGTCTAAGGGTCTACCCTGATTGGACAGCAATAAAATAGCTGGTTCTCTAACCATGGTTTTTACTGTTACTAAAAATGACTGACTTTAACTGCTGTCTTATTCTCTTAAGCATTATTCAGACGTTATTAAAGCCTGATTTTCTGTCCATCTCTTCTGGAAGTTCATCCTTGGAATCCACACTTCATTACATGAATTATGTTTCTAATTTTCCAAAAAAGTTTTAAGTCTTAAATACTCTGAGAACAGCTATAAAAAGGAAAGAAAAAAACTGAAAGGAAGTAATAAGAGGTATCTCATTAGAGATGAAGACAGTTTAACAGAAACTATTTTTGTTCAGATTTCCACAAAACCTTTTAGCAAAGATGAATGAGCTCATGCCATAAAGCTGTGCATGTCTTTAAAGGTGATAAAAGGTTAATTGGGTACTGCTAACAGGACTTTATATGCAGAAGCCCTATACAGATATACTAAGGACACTTAACAAGGCTTCCTTGGTCTTATGTCTCCATCAAGGTGCATCTTCAGGCAGTTTACTAACACTTTAGAAGAAATAAAATTAAAGATCTAAGTAATGTGCCTGGTTTCCAATAAAGCACTATGAGGTCTTTTGTGGGAAAAAGAAAGAGGAAAAACTGGGTTGTACAGTTCTTTAAATGTATGTTAAAAAGAAAGACCTGTAAGTATATTTTTTTCCTGTGACAAACAAAATTTATTTGGATAATAAGAGTATCACTGTCTTCCCGTTCATCATCGATTTGCTCGAGCGGGCCCCAGTATAATCTCCATATGTCCTGTCTCATGCTAGTAGAGCCCAAATCATCTGCTTGTTCCAGGAACATAAAGAGCCACAATCCATTCGGAATGAGGTCTATAATTGTTAATGGTATTTGGCATATATATCAAATACAACATGGGTAGCTTGCCAGGCTCTGCCGTGCAGGTAGCATATTCTTGTAGCCATCTCTAAGTCCAGCATTTATTGATGAACCGCTCGGCCGCTTGAGCCGGGCGCTGATAGGCTGGTCTGCTGGGTGGAGGTCTGACAAGAGAGAAGTCCGGATGTGGAAAATGGAGGCCCTCATGGAGTGGGGAGTCGTCTGGCTTGTTGCGAGGCTCTGCTGAGGTGGTGGGCCAGGGCTAGAACCCACCATCCCTCCCAGGTGCCTCATGAGCGGCTGGTCACGGGAAGAGCCAGTAGCAGCTCTGCCCCATGTCTACGAGTCTCTGGACCGGCATACCTGAGCCGGATCTAAGAAAGACTGCTGCAGGGTGGAACTTCGATGAGCCGGGCGCTGATAGGCTGGTCTGCTGGGTGGAGGTCTGACGAGAGAGAAGTCCGGATGTGGAAAATGGAGGCCCTCATGGAGTGGGGGGGGGGGCCTGAATGATAGCCCAGCGGGTAGGGCATTTGCCTTGCACGCGGCTGGCCTATGCTGGCCCGGGTTCGATCCCCGGCATCCATATGGTCCCCCGAGCACCGCCAGGAGTAATTCCTAAATGCAGAGCCAGGAGTAACCCCTGAGCATCACCGGGTGTGACCCTTCAAAAAAAAAAACACTGGATAATAAGCACATATATTTTTCTCAGTACCATACAACTATGTGGAAATTTGAAGACTTAGTTAACATAACTGTAGCTGATAGAATCAGTATTTACCAAAATACATTTTAAGAATGATATCAAGATGATATTCATTAATTGCAGTAAATTTTGTTAGCATAGCCTTGAATTTTACACATTTGAAATGTGGTACTAATTCCTTTCCATATCTTAAATCACATAGCTTTAATTTTCATTGAGAACAAGAAAAAATAAAATTATAGAATCATACACACTTGGAATTCAGATAACAATGTGTACCAACCAGGGATATTATGTTCTCTCTCTGAGACACCAAGAGAAAATAAAGCTGAAAGGTAATTGATTTGTAAATAATGCATTTATTTCTTTTAAATTAGAATCAGTTCTTAAGAGTCTGGTCAAATTATTTAATATTAAGTACATTATATAAAAAGAACCAATCATACTACCTCTGTAGAAAAAGAACATCAGAGAGCACATTCAGAGTTTCCTGATTTCTTCTCTCGTTTCTTCTTTCTTTCATGACTCCAACTTTTCATTTCTGTTTGGAAATATGTTTTTTTCTTTTCTGCTTGGTTATATCACTTGATCACTTGATCACTTGACATCCCGTTATTCATTGATTTGCTCGAGTGGGCACCAGTAACAGTTCCATTTGAACCTATCATGTGCCAGTGTAGGCCAATGGCATCTGGTTGCTTCAGGAATACAAAGAGCTTCAAACTGCTCGTTCAGGGTCTTGACGAAGAAGTCTGACCCTTGTAGGTGGATGGCCACGTGATATTTTGACATCCTGTGGGATCCAATCAGTAACAGCTCAGTCCAGCAGTTGTCTCCAAATCGCATTACATGTCCAGCCCATCTGATTTCCAATGCCTTGACAAACGAGACAGTGTCCCTGACTCTAGTATAGCAACGGAGTCGGAGCTCAGTTCCTTCTTTCACTTGAGTGAGGCGTGATATTCCAAGCATAGCTCTTTCTATTCCTCTCTGGGATACCCAAATAGCATTCTCATCCTGCTTTCATAGGGCCCAGGTCTCTGAGGTTTATGTTAATGCAGGGAAACGGTGGAGTTGAAGAGATATGCCCCAAGATGGAGGCTCTTTGTCTTTTTTAGCTATTTCTTCAGTGCTTTTGTAGGCATTTCATGCTGCTCTCTTCCTCCTGTGGAGCTCAGGTTTTAGGTCGTTCATCATGTTGACTTCTCGACACATAACTGCTGCATTCAGAGATGTTTGTTCCATTGAGAGAGACTGGGCCTCTGAAACTAGTTCATTTTTCATGAACATAGTTTTGTTGAGATTCAGCTGTAGACCTATCTTTCCACATTCTAGGTTGAAGTCAGTCAACATTTGTGCCACTTGGCTAATGTTTGGAGTTATTAGAACTATGTCATCAGCGAAGCAGAGGTCGCGTAGGTTGCCCGACCATCTATCTTCACTCCCATTCCTTCCCATTCTAATTGTCGCATGATGTTCTTTAGGGAGGCATTGAAGAGTTTTGGTGAAATGATATCACCCTACGAACCCCTCTTTTGACATCGATGATCACTTCCTTGTAGAATGGTGAGATCCTGGTGGTGAATCCATAATACAGCTCATGAAGGATCTTGATGTATTGGGTTTGAATGCCCTGTTTGGCTAGGGCTTCGATGACTGCTTCAGTCTCTACAGAACCAAAGGCTTTCTTTAAATCAATGAACGTGAGACATGATGGCATCCTGAACTCCCTACAAATTTCAGTGAGCTTGGTTACCTTGTGGATATGGTCGATTGTGCTGAATTCTTTTCGGAAGCTAGCTTGTTCACATGCGAGCAAGCTGGCTTGGTTATATCACCCTCTCATTTTTCCTGGGCCTTTCTACGTTGTTCTCAATATCAATACATTTCTAGAAATCACTTACTGGAAAGATCTGCCAAGTCAACTAAAAATTTACTTACAATTATCTCATATTTATTTCTTCAGTATTTTATTTATTAATATTTACTGGTATTTCCAAGTTCTAATTTTAAACCATCTTTGCTTGGTTAACTAGATAGCTATTTAAATTTCCCTAGTTTAGTTGTTTCTTATATGAGTTTTGAGATATAGAAAATAACCACAACTAAATTTTCTGAAATTCCTCAAAGGCGCTGTGAGTCAATTATCTGCTCATGATCTCTAAAGAGAATTCTCAATCTCCATTTCTTTGCTTGGCCAATCCAAAGTTTCCCGTCTGACTCAGCTCAAACAACATCTTTCTTGGATAGTTTTTATCCCCTCTGTAATATCACTTCTATGCTAGGTAAACTGTATATTACTCTTGCCAATTTTTTAAAATGGCAATACTAATCAGGGAGATAATACAGGATGTGTGGTACTTGCTTTTGCTCTCTTGACCCTGGCTTAATCCCTGGCACCTCATTTAGTCAGCCAGTAATGATCCCTGCACACAGATCTAGGAATGAGCCCTGAGCACCACAGTATATAGCACAAAAAGAAACAAAGAAGACAATGGTTTTTTCTTACATAACATTTTATATGTCAGCATAAATGCACATAATAAAAATGGAAGCATAATAGACATCAAATTATATTTCATTCTTCAAATTGTATACATTAAAAGAGAAAAAACTAAGCATATGCAATAAAATGCATTTTCAAACATTTAAAACAGTTTACATATCTAGTATTCAAAATATATAAACGGGGACCAGAGAGATAGTCCAACAGGTAGGGAATTTGCCTTGCATGTGGCTGGCCCATGCCGGCCCGGGTTTGATCCCCTGCATCCCATTTGGTCCCCGAGCACCGCCAGGAGTGATTCCTGAGTGAAGAGCCAGGAGAAACCCCTGAGCATTGCCAGGTGTGACCCAAAAAGCCAAAAAAAAAAAAAATATATATATATATATATAAACACTCCTACAATTCAACATAAAAATACAAAAATATCTTAAAGTTCTTTAGTTGAACCACTAGGAATGGAGCTTAATTGAAACTATTTATCATAACTTTTTTAAAAAATTGTACAGTGTAAACTTAACCTATTTTAAAACAAAATGTTATGAAGAAATAATACAAGAACAAAAAAAAAACACCCAGTAATCACTGCCCTGCCATAACAAAAATCACAACTGCACTGCATCCCTTTAAAGCTGGAAGATCAATGGAATTTGGGAATATCTTGTATCTAAATACTTTTGAAAAGGGTGATGTGGTATTAAATATATCTTGACTTTTCTTCCTCTGTGATTTTTTACATGTTATTCTTTAGGAATAAAATTAATTTTAGTCCCTTTTATCTTCTCTCCACCTCTATAAATATGTGCTGGATTATTATAATGCCACTTATTCGTCCAAGTCAGACACAGATGTTCTTTTTTTCCATAAAAATTTCCTAATCAGATCCACTGAATTGATCTTTACTGTATATTTATCATGTAATAGGATCCATAAACCATTTCATAAGCTCTCAATCTCTGATTGTTCCCAATAATAGATTGATCGAAAATAGGGATATTATTAAAATATTTGTTTTCCACATTATGTCTCACAATGCTGTGAAAAATATCAGTACTTAGTATGCACTGAACGAATTGTGAAAAAAAAATTCAAGTCATAGACGTTTGTTTTCTTTACAATATATTCAACAATACTACTTTTAGTCTTTATGAATTTTTTGTTGCTTGTTTTTTGACCACACCTAGAAGTGCTCAGGACTTTGGGATCAGAGTCACTTTTGATGGGGTTCTGGCAAACTTAAGTGTGCCAGGAATTGAACCCAGGTTAGGAGCTTGTAAAGCAAGTTCTTAACTTGTTTTGTTTGTTTCCTACATTATGGAAAGTATTACCATCTCTCCACCACTACCTTGTCAATTTTTTTTAACTTTCCAAGGAAGTCCTGTATTTCGACATGTCTTCCTTACCACACTGCAGCAGAAATATTTCTGCAGACTACAGTCTCAAAAAAAGTTCATAAAAAATTCTATTCTAAACAGGTAAAATTACAATTAAGATTCATTTCTCTTCCAGTGATGTTTCAAAGAGTTGTCTCTCCAACAAAAATGAAAGCTTTTGGTCCTCTACTCAAATACAATGTTGAATAGATTTGTGAGTGCTTTTGTGTGTTTTGGTTTGAAATTTGTGTGCTTTTGTGTGTTTTTGTTTGGGGGGCCACTTTCAGGCATGCTCTGTGCTTACTCCTAGCCCTGCTTTCAGGACAACTCCTCGCATAATGCAGGGAACCAACTGGGGTGCCTATGATCAAACCTAGATTGGCTTTATACAAGCATTCTACCACTGCTACCTTCTCTTAGGAGTACATGGTTTAAAGAAAAACCCTCTAGGGGTTAGCAAGAGAGTGCAGGTATTATCTCTTTGGAGTACATGATTAAAATTTTTTTCTCCCTGAGGTTAGGAAGAGAGTGCAATAGGTAGTGTCCTGAATGGGCGAATTTGGTCTTGATCTTAACCCAGTCATCTGTGAATTCAGATGTGCATGGCACAAAAGCCAAGAAAAATAAGTTTTTTTCATTACCAATCTGACTAAAGTCGAACCAAAAGTACTTGAATATAACTAGCTCAAGGTTTTCCTTACTTTCTTTAAGTAGAAAAGAAACTTTCCAGTCCTGTGTACATGCAAAACTTTATATGTATCTGTGTTACAATAGCTTTTTCTGTCTCACGTATTTGTGAATTTATATAACCATTTATTTTCTTATCACCTTTCAAGTAATTCAGTTCTTCAAAAGCAGACAACTGATTTCCCTTTTCCCTTTTCCTATGGAAAATTATATTGTGAATAAGTGGTTTAAATACTTACATATCTGTTGAGTGATTTATGGTAGATATCTAAAGGATATGTGTATGAATATGACATAAGCATGCATATATAAACTCATCTCACCACTGCAAAGTTGATAAAATCAGACTGAATTTAAAGCTGTATTCTTAGATCCATTATTAAAGTCATTTTCATGCAACTGTATTCTTCCTAAAATGTAGTGAGAATTATAGACGTTTTTTGATTTAAAAAAATTTTTATTATAACACCATGAGATATTAAGTTACAAAAATGTTCATATTTGAGTTTCAGTCATACAGGTTTATAGCACCCATTTCCCATCATCAATGTACCCCGATTCCCCACTCCCCAGCCTGCATCTATGGCAGGCAATTTTCACTTCTCTCCCTCTCTCTCTCTCTCTGTCTCTCTCTGTCTCTGTCTCTATTGATATCTCTCTCCTCTCTGTCTCTCTCTCCTCTCTCTCTCTGAGAATTATAGACTTTTAAAAATTTTATACCACAGTGATACACAATTACGAAGATGTTCATGATACAGATTTTAAATCATATCTTATATATCACTTCTTTCTAAAGTCTCTCCTGAACTCCAAGTATCCCCTTCAGTTTTCATTAAAATGATGTAACTACCAATTTTTTATTGATTTATCTTTTTCTTGAAAGTGCTGGTATACTGGGCCACATTGAGGTGTACTCAGGGCTTACTCGACTCTGTACTCAAAGAGCACTCCTAACAGTGTTCTAGAAGCAAAGTGGATGTCAGGAATCGAACTACTGTGAACTGCATGTAAAAGACAAAGCACCTTACTCCCTCTCTTCCCCACCCAAGATTTAGCTTTGGTTTTAAGTGCCTGTGCATAATACTTAGAAAACCAGCTCTACTAGACTGCATGTGTGCCCTCCACCCTCTAGCAAAAGACGTGCATTTTTAAATATTCAGAATCTGTGGATTTTTACCTAATATGGAAAAAGTGAGATAGGTTAAGAATCTTGAAATGGAAACATTATCTTGTATTATCCAATTGGATCTAGAAGTAATCACAAGTACCATTGTGAAAATGAGAAACAGGAACATCAGTGTCATGGATGAAATATTCATTTAAGATCAAGTTTGAAACTATACTGGTAGGTCTAGTGATGCCAAAATGCAAGACTGTAGATAGGTAGCCTTGAAAACTTGGGAAAGGCACATAATTAGAATGACTCCTGACCTTTCTGGAGGATTGCACTCAGCTTAAACCTAAATTTCAGCACAGTCTGTGTCACTGTACTTCTAACTTCCAAAAGTGAAAGGCAAAAGAATGCATAGCTTTAACCACTATGTTCATGTTTGCAAACTGAGTTAATAACCAACAAATTACAGTTTATATAAATATTTGTTCACAAAAGTATTCAAAGAACATTAAACCTAAGAAAATTGAAAAGAATGAACACTTAATTTCAGTCAGATTTGATATTAGGATTCTGATGGAACAATGCTATAGAGGTGAATAAGCAACAACGGAAAATTTGTTCCAGCAATTAAGGTTAATTTTCTTATGTAATACAGAAGACTTGACAGGGGTTATGAAAATATTTTCTGATATAATTCAGAAGGCTTAACAGAGGTATGAAAATAACTAGAAATAATTTTAAAAACAGTATCAAATTGCTCAAATACCAAAGTTAAATACTGAAGGAATTTGAGCTAGGAATGATGTATTTAACATGATTCTTTAAGAAAATATGAGAGAGAAAGTGAGAGAGAGTGAAAGAGAGAGAGAAGAAAAGTGCCTGCCATACCGGAAGGCTGTGTGTGTGTGGGGGTAGGTGGGAGAGAAATTGGCAGAGTGGTGTTGGGAAATGTGCACTGGTGGAGGGATGAGTATTGGAACACTATGACTGAGAACTGATCACGAACAGCTTTTTAATAATCTATTGTATGGTGATTCAAAAATATAATTAGTTTTAAGATATGATTAATCTGGTATTTCTATGTAAAATTAATTAGTATAAGGAGAGACTCAAAACAAAAATATCCTTTGCTTTTTACAAAAAAAACTTTTCAAAGATTATGTGAGGGGTCTTATTTGATCACAGCAACCTGAGACAGATAAAACAAAGCATTATCAAAGGATACTTTTTGATTTAATCATAGGACCACCCATATCATAATAATGATCACTTCAATCTGTATTTAAAATTATACAATAAATTCTCTGTGCACTTACTTTATTACTCTCATCAGTGTATTGGGATTCTTAGTCAAATTTTTTAAATTATTAAATGTTTTCCTGCCCCTCGAGCTGCTACAGACAGAATAGAATGCATACATAAACCAGGTGGGTCTGAAGAAATAGTATGGGGATAAGGGACAGTACAGGGACAAGTTGACCACTTGCTTTGCATGTGACCATCATAAATTCAATACCCAAACATGTTGTCCCCAAGCACTGCCAGGATTAATCCCTGAGCATAGAACCAGAGCAAACATCAGTACAGTTGGGTGAGGGCCAAAAAAATATATATATAAGCCAGAAAACCTAATCATACATCGAAGAGGTAAGTGTTTATGGTGTAGCCCAATAGTTTAGAGGTCAAGGGAATAAACATGGAAGGCAGCGAATAGGCTTAGTATGGAATTGCTAGGCAGACACAGCAGGGGACTCTTGTGCTTTATATTTTCTGGACAACAACTTACGGTTGTTTCATAGAAAAAAAGTGAAGATTTATTGTTTTCACTGAATATATTTTTTCTTGAAAATACATTTGGCACATTTTGTTTTATTCAAACTCAAATTCATGAAAATAATAAGAAGAGGGAGCACAGTCGTTGGCTGAAAGAATATGTTAGGATAGTGCCACCCCGGACATCATGGCATTGTGGGAAGGAATGGGAGTGAAGATGATGGTCGGCACTACCACCTCCGCCGCTGATGATCGTTAATAACCCAAACATTAGCGCCAAAGCTGATTTGCGGATGTGGAAAGGTGGTCACAGCTGAGAGAAAACATGTCTGATGACTATCGAGGCCCATTTCAATGGAAACATCCTGAATGCGTTGTACTACGGAAGTTGATGATGCTAAAACTGAGCGCGCAGGAGGAAGAGAGCGGCTGGTGCCAAGGCTAGAATAGCTAAGGAAAGAACTCGGGCCGGCTCGCACCGTCCTCTAATACGGGGGCTATGAGATGCTCGGGTCTCCAGAGGATCGGGCTTTGGCTCCTCAGGAGGAAGGCGAGTTTGCTGGCGCTTCAGAAAGGGGCTTGGCCGTGGGCTGGTTGGTTGAGGCTGGGGCGTATTCAAAGACGGCGCAGCTTCCCTGAGCGGTTTGGGCTTTTGTTGGGGCCGGGTGTGCCCGTGGTGCGGGTAACATCCAATACATATAAATATATCTGCATAGTTCTCTCTGGTTTCACTTCATGCACAATAATTTCAATTAATAAGCATATGATTTTAACCAATTTATGTTAACTACAGACTTACTTAAGGGAAAAGTTAAATTTTGCAGTTTAATACATTGACAGCTTTTGCATCTACAGTTCCTTATATGAAAATAGCTTGATTGTGACATTTCCTCAAAATAAAAGGACCAGAATTTTTTCTTGCTCAGGTATCTTTTCTTTACTTTTTTTCTATGAAACAACCATCAGTTGTTGCTCATTACAACACAATCTAAATACTTACTGCTTAAACTATGTTCTATGGACCAGTTGTATCAGTACATATAGGAGACAAAGAGAAGAAATTGGGTTCAATAAACAGTAATCTGCGTTTGCACAGCATGCCCAAATATCATATTTATGCAATACATCTTCTGAGTATTCACCATGCTTATGACAGTAGTTTTGCTCTTCAGTATCCTGAAGCCATACCCACTGCTGTAGCTTTTCTTTCTTCACACACAATCAATACAATATGCCACACACAGGCATAGTCCAATACCTCAGTCACATAGGGTGACAAAGAGCAAAGAGGACATGGCTCTTAAGTAGCTCTTTTTTTTTTGTAAATTCATTTAAACTACATGAGTCTCAATTCCCTTATTATTGAAGAAGGCAGAAGTCTGCATTCTCAGCTATGAAGTAAATAATAGCAGGATGGTGTCTGGGGAGGGTGAGTTGTTTTCAACTCATGTATTAATATTCACTTTCAACACAGAGTTAGGGCAGAAGGTGACAGCTCTATGTATACACATAGATTGAGGTCTAGATTTCAATACTTTTCCAAGAACATCGCCTTGGACAACAATGTACCTTCACTAACATACTATTAATTTAATTCAAATTAAAATCTCTATGATTCTAGATCAGAGGACTATTTCAATAGACTAATGTAGCTTAGTAATAAAGTATGTTTATAATTCAAGGGAACTTTTTTATTTCTTCTTGCTAATCTTTTACCTTTCTCTTAAAAAAGACAAGCATTAAGTGATAATACCAGCCTAGAACTGAGCATTGAATACAGGCAAGATACACACGATAACCTCTAAATGCATGTATTGTAATCCACAGTGTGTAAGAAAAGAAAAGAGAAAAAGAGAGAGAAGAGATAAAGAACATGCCATAGAGGCAGGCTAGAGGAGGTGGGAGGGAATTGGGGACGTGGTGGTGGGAAAGGGGCACTCGTGGAGGGATGGGTGCTGAAACATCGTAAGAGGAAAATGACATTGAATATACTAAGTGCAGTGACTCAAACGTATAGTAAAAGTGCTGGGTTTATTTTTTGTAAGAGATATAAGACGAGTAAAATGAACTCTTCCCCTCAAGCAAAGTGCATCAAATACCATATTAGAGTGAAATTGATGAGTAAAGAGCTTGTCACAAAACAAGGCAAAATAAAACAAGTGTTAAACAGTTCTATGAGCATCATATGGAGGGAGGACAGAAAATAAACTACACTATGACTGAGCATCTCAGGAAAGAGTTTACAGACATGTCATTTTTAAGAGTCTTGAAAGCTGTACAGACAACATGGGAATGCAATCCAAGCTTGGGAGAAAATCATAAACGAAGGCGGAGAATCAAGAAAGTGTACATGTGCAAAAGCATTAAGTTGAGGATACACATCATAGAAGTGAATGCCCATAGAGAAGAAAAGGCAGGGATACTATTTAAACTAGAAACATTTTGTATTGTTTGATTTTCTCCTCGACTTCCCTGCTCTCCTAAATTATTCTTTAAATGATATTATATCTGAAGAAAAAATGGGTAATAATGTGCAATTGTGGGTAATGGCATAAAATGTTCCACTGTTTAATGTACTAATTATGCTTCTTAACAGCCATAGATTAGATTATCAATCATTGATTATTAACACAAAAGATTAGGTACAAAGCAGAAATTTCCCAAAGAAGGGAAAGTATTACGAAGGAAGTATGGTTTAAGCTGGACTTAAATCATAGGGTAGAGATGACTTGTTAGGGAAGAGAAAGAACTGAAAAAGAACTGGAAGATTTGTCATTTCAATCATGCTTCCTTGCCTGACCCAGTTTGCCTGAGTGGAATTATACTATCTTGGAACTTCTCTGCCACCATGAGTATTTATTGCCTTGGTTAAATTTTAAAACACATGAAATGAAGCATGCTACAATAAAATAGAATGTTTTTCAGTTTGGTCTCTAAAGTTCCTCCTTAGCAATTTATATCTTCTTTCTAAAAGCTTAGAACAAATTTAATCCACGGCATTTAAGTTCACCTCTTTCTTTTCTTTTCCTTTGACATTTCAGTGTGAATAGAATTTATGAGTAGAAGTTCTGAGGATGCATATTTAAATTTTTAACCATATGTTATGGCATCAATGGTTCTTTATAGATACATACGTAGATGAAATTAAATAAAAATAGTAAACAATATTAGAAGTTTTAAATATAAATAAAATGAACCTTATATAATAGTTTTTGACTACTAAAAGACTGTACTATGACACAAACAAAATGATTTTTCAAAAGTATTAATTAGTGGACATTAATTAAGCCCACGTTAACTATTATTGGCATGGCACAGTACTTTTTTCACATTTGATGAATAATTGAGTTCCTAGGTGAATTACTTTTGTAACTATTGAAGTTCATTTTCTAGGGCTGTCTGGTGCATGCATGCCACTCCCAATGGTAAGGTGCTTGCCTTGAATGTGGCCAACCCAAGCTCAGTTCCTGGTACCACATCAGGTCTCCCAGGCCTCAGAAGTGAACTATAAGGCTAGAACCAGCGTGAACCCTTAGCACTACCAAGTATGACCTAAACACAATATATATGTATAATTTTATAATTTTAAGTAGTATTTAGGGCAACACTCAGCAATATTATGGGTTTCTGGAGGAGAACAATTTATCCTAGCTTCTCGCTCAGGGTTGTCCCAGCAATGCTAGGAGGGTCATCTACTGTGGTTGATGGAACTGGGCCAGGCAGTCCACAGGTCAAATTGAATGTTTTTAACTGCCTCTACAGTAACAGTTTATTATTTTAAGTATTCTATTTTTTTACTTCAAAAAATCACATTTGTGAACATGAAGCAAAGATGTACAAGTGATGGCATGGCTTTCTTCTTTTATTAGAAAATTGCTTTGAATACATATGCGGTCCTGATCATTTGTAAAAGGCAAAGCATCTGGACTGAAAACAGCGAACCAAAGAAAACCAGTCAAACCCCACAAAGACAGATTCCTACATTATTTACATCTAGTCTTCCCCTTGACACTACATGGGATAGTGATCATATTGCTTACTATGAGAGGAACCCCAAATCAAGTTTTGCTAGTGAAATATGATTCAAAATGAGACAGAAACACAGCAAATTAGTTACCTATGTGTTAGAAGTGACAAAAATCCAGAGACTCGACTGGGAAGCCTTATTCTTAGGAACAGAAAGATATTACCACATTTTATCCTGGAAGAAGATAAGGAAATGTATAGAATTCCTGAAAACCAGATGTCAGAGCCCAAACAGCACTGAACCTACAGAAGAAAAATTGAATGTGAAGATACCACAAGAAGAGGCACAGTCTTTGCCATAAATAACTTTACCACAAATAACTCCCAAGAAAGAATTCAAGAGTTAGAATGAAACTTTGGTTTCTTGGACTTCTATATATTCTAAACTCTCATCAATTGCCTCCAATGGCTAAAAAGAAAAAAAAGAACCAGTAGGGTTAATCTTCTGTCATATGGTGGAAATGGATCTAAAATGAGAGATCAAATGCTTAATGATTTACAAAACTGTTTTTTTTTAACGCAGGACTTCAGATAAGATAGTTACTCCTACCCTTCTCTTCAAGGAAGGTGGCTGGAGTCTGTATATAAGAATACTCTAGGGTTGGAGAGATTGCATAGATGTTAGGGTATTGGTCTTGCATGAGGCTGACCAGGGCACCCCATATGGCCCTCTGAGAACCCAGGAGTGATCCCTGAATATAAGCAAACTCTGATCACCACTGGTGTTCACCCCAACCACAAAAGAAAAAAAAGAAGAGAAATAGAAACCGTGGAGTTACAAATTTCATGAACCATACCTATCTCATATTTTTTCCTTCCATTAACAATTAAGAATTGTTGCACGTGGTAGTATAGGAAGCTACTGAATTCCCCAACATAATTCTACCACTCAGGAGTGAAGATCTAATATAAAATGAGGATCTGTTCTCTTGTAGAACTCAGCATTCAACTCAGGAAAGCCACTGAAGTCTAATACCATTGTACTGATTGATTCATTTTGGACTTAGAGATCTTCCTTCTACTTTCCAAATTACAGTGCATTCACTTAAGGTAGCACTTTCTAGCTGTTAAAATAAAATACACCACATTCTCAGGGGTGATATAACATGAAACAACTTTCTCACTTGAATATAGTCATAATAGGCTGGGATTTCTCCTCCACTCCAATGCATAATTATTTATCTTACAGAATATTCAAAGAAGTGCAACACTAAATTTTTTCTTCTGATGATCCATAAGATTCATCCACCAAAGAACAATTACCCTATTTGAAAGAAGGAGCATCAGTAAAGTATGAAATTGTGCATTTCTTGCAATTTACCTACTGAGCAAGAATTGATAATCAGAAATATCCACAGCTTTGACTGGGGTGACAATATACCAGACAGGTTTCCTGCTTTACATGATGCCATCCGGGTTCAACTACCAGCACTACATATTGGACCCTGAGATCCACCAGGAGAGATCTTCAAATGCACAGCCTGGAGTAAGACCCGCTGGATGTGCCCCACACCCAAAGGAACATAAAACAAGCAAAAAAAGTTCTCAGACAAATCAAATAGCTATACTCCATTGTAAATACTATTAACATAAAATCAATCAGAGTGTTGATTCTTGTTCTCAACAGTTTGCTTTTTTTGTTTGGAGATTTATGTAGAGCCATTTAAAACTGTACTAATACAACATTTGGAACACAGAGAATTGTTATCAGTACTCAGCAACTCTTTAGGGTTGCTGATATTTTTTTTATAAACATGCAATATTAAACTAGAAATAAAAATACAAGAATGCTGGACTCTCTTCCAACCAATCATAAACTATGATGATAGCTCTACCTACGGTGACTTTTGCTCTTTGCAAAATGAACCAGTAGTTTAGTACATTAGTTTTCTAGGACAACTATAACTATTCATGAAACTTAAGCTCAAATAATGACCTTTAAGATGTGGTGAATCAGCAAAAGCATCTAGTGATTTCATGTGATCTGTAAAATGGCAAAGGTCATATAATTCATCACAAATAAATTATCTTGCATATTTAAGAAAGACTGACTTGCTTGACCATAGGGGAAGTTGCGTTCTCTACTGACTCATAGTTTTCTCTTTTTCGTCCTTGCATGAAATTCCTGGACAGGAATTTCGTCTATTTCATCTTGATGTTTCACCTTTTGGTTATCATACTCTCCCAGGGGTGGGGGAGGATTTCAGTCATTAAAATAGAGTATTTCTCTCTATGTATACATAGATAAAACTTATTTCATATAAAACTTTTCTGGTTCTGTATTATAAATCTGGTATTATACTTTGTCTTTTTTCTTTCCTTTAGTGATTAGTTTTATCAAAACTAAAGATTCAAAAATCACTCAGAGTCTCACAGTCAGAACAGCAGTAAGCAACAATTATCAATTTTTTTTTATCTCCAGAGGCAATTTCAACACAGTTTACTATTTTTTGTTTATACCTTCCTTCATATTTATAAATAAAATCCCTCACTTCTTTCAATCTACCTCCTCAAAAAATTTCAAAACCACACAAATATTGAAGGGAAATTTTATTTATAACCTTCACTTAAAATACCAATTGTTAATATTTTGCCACATTTATCACTATTTGATAATCTTAATAACTCTTTAAATCAGAATTGAGCAGACTACAAGATGTTTATAGTCAAATATTTAAGTATACATTTTCTAAAATTAGGGCACTTTTCTCCAAAGCTATTTTGACTTTTAATGTCATTATTTATGATACTATAAGGTCAAATGAATAAATTTATTAATTTACTTATGGCCTATGATACTCAGTTCTAGTAGAGTATAGGCATTCATCTGTAAGATCTTTATCCCAGTCTATGTAGTACATAGTCTATTTCTGCCCAATATCTCATCAGTAAAGAATTTAATTATAGCTCCCTGTAGTTCTCCAACTATATATTATCTTCTATAGAAATTATGACTTTAATTTCTGCTATTTTCTCTCATAATTCAGTGTCACTTCTGTATCAACTAATAACTTTCAGCTAATTTGTATAACTGGTAACCTAGGTAAACAACAAATATAGATGTAATTGCCAAGAATAATATTAAACATGACCAGGTCTTAGTGGAAATGTTTTGGGGGGTTTCCTCAAGCATTTATACTCATTTTCATCCTGAAATAGAAAGAATAAACCTGATGTGAATTATCAATTTCTATCTTAGTAACTTTCTCCAAAGGCATGACTACAATATTATTCATTGGTACATGTAAACTCCAGATTCAAAAACCACAGTGAGCAATACAAAATGAGAAAGCACCACAGTTACAGAGTAACTGATGCTCTTCCACATTCTATTATTCTGCTAAATATTTTATTATACCAGCATGAGCTATAGCTACAAAGTTGTTCATGATCGAGATTCAGTCATACAGTGTTCCAGCATCCATTGCTTCAAAGTGAACCCTCTGCAGCACGAATGTCTCTACCCCTCCCCAGTCTACCTCTATGACTTCTTTTCTTTCTTCTTCTCCTTCTCCTTCTCTCCTTCTCCTTCTACTACTCCTCCTTCTTTCTTCTTCTTCTTCTTCTTCTTCTTCTTCTTTTTCTTCTTCTTCCTCTTCTTCTTCGTCCTCCTCCTCTTCCTCCTCTTCCTCCTCTTCCTCCTCCTCTTCCTCCTGCTCCTCTTTCTTCTTCTTATTCTCATCTTCTTCCTCTTCCTCCTGCTCTTCCTCCTCCTATTACTCCTCCTCCTCTTTCTTCTTCTTCTTCTTCTTCTTCTTCTTCTTCTTCTCCTCCTCCTCCTCCTCTTCTTCTTTTTTTCTTCTTTTTCTTCTTCTCATCATCTTCATTTTCTACTCCTTGTGTCCTCCTCTTTCTCTTCTCCTACTCTCTTCCTCTCTTCCTCTCTGCTTTCTCTTACACATGAGGTGTTATCATGTATATCCCTTTACCTATGTTCAGTGCTCAGTTCTAGTCTGGCATTACCATTCTTAAGAGACTGGTAATAACACTCCTTCCCACAATTAGAAAAACCTCTTTGACGTTAAAAAAAATTCCTACTGTGATGCAATGGGACAAGGTAATGTGACATAAGAGGTATAATAGGAACAACCAGCTGTTTCACTTTCTAGTGCAGGAGCCCCATGGTGTGTTCAACTCTCCTCCTACATGATCAGGAACAAGAACCGTGGAGGGGATTTATTAAATCATAGTCCCATGATCAGCAAATATTTTCTCAATGAAAATGTAAATAAAACAAGGCATGACTTTGTCATGAAATAAAAATGAAACAAAGAAAAACAAGATAAACTAGAGGTGCATTGGGGTATTTTTTTAAGAAAATAACTTGAAAACTTAGGTGTCAGATAGGAATACCTTTTCATTTAAAGTTCACTGTGGACAGCCAAGAAAAAGACAAATCTTTAAGGTTATTTTAAGGTATATGATTTTGTTTTGTAATGTTTAATACACATATGACTCTAGGGCAGACTTCCCATTTGACAAATATAAAAGAAATCCCTAATTCTTTGGGTGTTCATGAATATTTCACTAGAATTCCCTGAACAGGAAAAGCTAATCTCTCTATGGAGAACCTCTGCCTCCTCAAAATTTATAAAATGAGCATCTCTTTACCTCTCTTTCACTAATTTTTACTTCAACAGTGCTGGCCAAATGCAAGCTTGTCATATTAAGTCTCACATTCATCTTTCATTGTAAGAACAAACATCCAAAGCACTTTTCTACTTCACAATATGTTTTACCTATGTTTTCTTTAATCAACAGAAATGTATGTGTGGGGGCTGGAGCAATAGTATAGCAGGTACAGGGTTTGCCTTGCACAGTGTAGGCCCATATTCAATCCCCAGCAACCCATATGGTCCCTCTTAATGTGGTTGATTAGAGATGCTGATGTCTCTGGTGAGGTCAGACCTTGAGCGAGTAAAACAACCATGAAGAAGGTTGAGGTAGACCACCCACAAAAAAGTCTCTACTAACCAGCAGGATGTGTGCTTAATCCTAAACAGATAGGGTGGTGCTTCTGTACAGGGCATGTGTTTAACTGCAGTACCTTGAAGCACCCTATGAGTAATTCCTGAGTGCAGAACCAGGAGTACCCCTGAGTGTATTTTTTGTATTTAACCTCTATTTATACTTTGGAAGGATTTTGTCTTCTTTTCTAAAGAAGACAGTTCAGTTGTGCAATATGTAAAATTAAGTACTTAACAGTTCTCACAGCAAATGGTGTAGATAGCATTAAGAGCAAACACATTCTAAAACAAACACTTCCCAAAATAGTTGATAAAATCTTCAATTTATCTAAGCATCTAATATCTAAATTTTACTTAAAAAAATTCAAAATACATTTAAACAATGAACAGATATAGACTCAATATGAAGGAAAATGGCAAATAGTATTAACATCTGGTGTATTCTGAGAACTGAAATGAACACAAAGGAAAAGTACCCTTAAAAGAGGTATTCATATGTCAAACTTCCTTGTTGGGTTCCAGAGCAATATTATAGCAGGTAGGATGCTTGCCTTGCATATTGCTCATGTGGGTTTGATTCCAGGCACTACATATGGTCCCCAATTCTTAGCAGGAGTGATCTGTGAGCATAGAGCCAGGAATGGGCCTGAAACCACTAGGTGTGACCCAAAAATCAAAACACTAACCAAAACAAATATAGAAAAAAAAACGACCTTAACTTCACTGAATTTCTTTGAAATACAAACACGAATATGAATATCTTAATGTTTCTCAGAGTGTGCTTATATGTATCACATATCCAACATTTCTATTACTCTACCAATAGTTCCACTTTCTGTTTAAAAATACACCTTCCTGGGGCCAGAGCGATAGTCCAGCGGGTAGGGCGTTTGCCTTGCACGTGGCCGGCCCATGCCGACCCGGGTTTGATCCCCGGAATCCCATATGGTCCCCCAAGCACCACCAGGAGTAATTCCTGAGTGCAGAGCCAGGAGAAACCCCTGAGCCTTGCCGGGTGTGACCCAAAAAAAGCAAAAAAAAAAAAAAAAAAAACACCTTCCTATGACTACCTCATGATTTTCATCCTCATTAATGTTTGAGAACCATCTCTGGGAAATGAGAAGTGGATTATTTTTCTGCTAAGACTTAAAAATATTAAGTTAACTGCAAAAATGTTAGTGAATAACTCAAGTGAAAATAAGTGCCGAATGCTCTAAACTAATTAAATGATGTGGCTTCTAGGTAAAGCACCTTTCTCCCCAAGTTGATCACTTGAAGTTGAATGATAGAAACATGGAACCATTAAGTCATTCTACTTTTGAATCCTTTTTAATTTTGTCATAGTTTAACAAATTCATGTTGTCGATAGTATTCTTCCCCAAATAAAGAAAAGACCTGGATCAGAGGCTGACATCTTTTTCTACATGATGAATTAAGAAAGAGCAATTTCACATGTCCTGATATAATTAGATTCACACAAACTCATATTCTAAAGCATTTTTTCTTCCTTTAGAAACAGTGTTCTGAGTTACAATAGTCATTTAAAATTATGTTTTTTTACTTCCTTGACATTTGTCATAGTGCTTTCAGTAGCGCTTATTAATTATAACTACTCTGATGTGACATCACCTTTTATTTTCTGATCTTTTCCCTCTCCCCCACATGACCCTGTCTCTCTTGAAAAATAAAACTCTTACTTTGGAAAAGCAACTTTAATATCTGGGATCAGTAGTAAGGGTCATGTCTCATTTATTAATGTGTTGGAGTCTTTGTCCCTTTAGTCTTTTTTGATCTGAAGAAAAATAACTTCATTTTTTTCCTACTAGCCCCAAATACTCTGAAGTATTGAACTTTAGCCTCTCAATGCCTGGCAGCTGCTTTTTAAAGGACTAAACTCTTCTTAGATTGGTTTGTACAAGTAAAACAATTTGAAGAACATCCATAAGGTTTATGAGATCAATAGACTGGTCTACACAGGAGATGGCAGAATGGTACTAAAAGCTGTCCAAGTGACAACTTTCAAACAGCTCAGCAATCTTTATAGACATCAGCATCATTGAATTAATCAATGCCTCACAGTTGCTACAAGTCATAACATTATAGAGGGAAATTGAAGATGATTAGCTTAATCTTAGACAATATTAGAAATCTATAGCTATCAATACAAAAGAATTCAGGCCCTTAAATATGCCTTCTTATAAAACACTTAATATTTTTCTCCAGATATTTTTATAGGATTAGAAAGATATAAAGGAAGAATGAAAAAAATGGATATAGAAGGAAATTTGGGGCAGTTAATTACTTGTTAATAAATGCATAGCTAACGTATTTGGCAAAACATACTTTGTCATTTAATCCTGTTGACTGTGTATACTTTGAACAAAATTGATGACTGTGCTTCCACAAGACAGGGAAAATAAAAGGTACCTTCATGGATAAGACTAGGACTCTTTAACCAATGTGACTGGGGCAGTGAGCAAACAATTAGGCATGAAGAAACTCCAACCTCTCTCCTATTCTTCAGAAATAGACTACCTAACCACAAATCTAATTTGTTCATCACTGTCGCTGTATCACTGTCTTCCCGATTTTCATCCATTTGCTCGAGCGGGCACCAGTAACATCTACATATGTCCTGTCACAAGCATGCATAGCTCAAGGTCCTCTGCTTGCTCCAGGGACAGGAAGAGCCTCAAACCATACTTCAGGTCATGGAATTAAGATCAGTAATTGTTACCAGTTTTGGCATATCAAATAAATCACGGGTAGCTTGCCAGGCTCGAAGTCAGCCAGCATTTGTGTCGCTTGGCTAATGTTTGGTTTTATTAGAACGATGTCATCAGTGAAGCGGAGTTGGTGTAGTTGCCGACCATCTATTTTCACTTCCATTCCATCCCATTCTAATTGTTGCATGATGTTCTCGAGGGTGGCGCTGAAGAGTTTTGGTGAAATGGTATCACTCTGTCGAACCCCTCTTTTCACATTAATGATGACTTCTTTATAGAATGGTGAAATCCTGGTGGTGAATCCATGATACAGCTCACGAAAGATCTTGATGTATTGGGTTTGAACACCCTGTTTGGCTAGGGCTTCGATGACTGAGCATCATATGTCATGCATCATGTGCTATAGTCATGCATCATGTGTCATGTGTTGTGCACCATGCATCATGTGCCATATGCCATGTGGCACCATGCATCTAAGCGGCACAATGTGGCATGCAGCATAATGCGTTGTACATTGTTATGTGTCCTGTGGCACAATGTTACATACTCAATTTCTACATGTCATGTGGCCTTTTGTGGTGTCATGTGCCATGTGCCATGCATAGTGCATCATGTGGTGCCATGCATCATGCCCATGTGCCACATCATGTGCCATGTGCCATGATTAATGTGGTGCCATGCGTTATGTGGCACCATGCATCATGTGTCATGTGGTTCCATGTGTCATGAGGCTCCATGCGTCATGTGGCACCCTGCATCATGCACCATGTTCCATGCCTAATGTGCCATGTGTCCTTGTGGTGCCATGTGTCATGTGCCATGCACCATACATCATACATCATGTGCCATGCATCACATGAATTCATGCATCATACATAATGAGTCATGCATCATGTGCAATGTGTCTTGCCATGTACCATGTGTCATGCATCATGCATCATGTGTCTTGTATCATGCAGCATCATGCACACCATATGCCATGTATCATGCTTCATGGTTGCTATGTGTTATGAGGCAACATGTGCCATGAGCCATGTGGAACCATGCGTCATCCCTTATGCTTCATGTGCCATGCGTCTTGCACTATTTGGCACCATGAGTCATGTGCCATGTGTCATACTCCTTGTGGCACCATGCACCATGTGTCATGCACCATAGCCATGAGTCACGTTATGTCTTGCACCTTGCAATATGCACCAGGCATCATGCGCCATGTGTCTTGCACCATGAGTAATGTGCCATGCATTTTGTACCATGTGCTATGCATCATATGCCATGTGCCATGCATCATACATCATGCAATGTCATGCATCATATGCCATGCGCCATGCACCATGATCCATGGTAATGCACCTTTAGCCATGCAGCATCTTGCACTATGAGCCACACAGTATCATGCATCATTCACAATGCATCATGCAGTGTGTGGCATGCATCACTTGGCATCATGCACCATGCGGCATCATGCACTATGTGGCATCCTGCATCGTGTGTCATGCATAATGCACCATGTGTTGTGTGCCATGTGTTATGCACCATGCATCATGAACCATGTGCCTTAAACCATGTGCTATGTCATGTGGTGCCATGCATAATGCAGCATTGTGCGTGATATGGAATCATGTGTTATGCCGTGTCATTCATTGTGTGCCATGCAGCATCATGGGCCATGTGTCATGCATCATGTGGCATCATGCGCTCAGGGCCATGTCGCATCATGGGCATCATGCATCATGTGTCATGTGGCATCATGCAGTGCCATGCATTATGCTCCATATACCAGGCAGCACCATGTGTCATGCAGTGCCATGTACCGTGTGCCATGTGCCATACATCACACAGCACCACGTCTCATGCACTTGGTGCTTCATGTACCATGTGTCATGCAGCACCATGTGGCATCACGCAGCATCATGCATTGCCATGTGGTCCTATGCAGCACCATGCACCTGTGGAGTCATGCACCACGTGCCTCTGGTATGCAACACGCACCATCAGCATCATACATCATGCATCATGTGGCACCATGCATTTTGCGGCATTTGTCATCATGTAACCTGTGGCATCATGCATCGTGCACCATGCACCATGCATCATGTAGCACCATGCCTCATGCACCATGTGTCATGTGGCATCATGAGGCGCCATGCAGCACCTTCGGTGCCCTGTGCCATGTGTTATGCATAATATAATGCATAATGCATGGCACATTGTTTTCCTTGAGTAAGAGATCAAGGAACTCCAGAAGAGGAGGAAGCCACTAAGAAACACCAAAGGGTGAAAATGACTGAGAAGAAATGAACAGCATACCAGAGAACAATGGGATGAGTTTAAAAGGAACAATATGGAATAATTGGAGTTCCAGAAGAACAGGAAAGAAATCTGATAAAGAAACAATAGTTCAAGAAATCATCCATAAGAACTTCCCAGAGTTGAGGATTTTAGGAATCAAGATCTAAAAGGTCTGGTGGGTCCCAGCTAAGAAACAAACCTAACTAGGAATACAAAAGACACATCATATTCAATATGACAAAATCTTAACTAAGAGAATATTGAAAACAGTAAGATAAAAAAAGTAATTTTAAACAAAAGGAAGTCCATAAAATGTATGGCCGATTGATCAAACGAGTTTACAAGCCAGAAGCAAATGAAGGAATATTGTACAAAAAATTAAATTAATCGCTCATTAGGAATACTCTATCCAGCTAGACTATCATTCAGAATTGAAGGAAATATACAGATCTCCATGGATAGCCGAATGCTTAAGGAATTCACAGCCTTGAAACCAATTTTGCAGAAGCATTAAAAGATTTTCTTTAAAGGAGAGGAGAAACTTTCCATCATGTAACATTAAGTTTAGTACTCACTATAGCATATGGTTGACCTCTACTCAACTAACAAAGATTAAAAACATATTAATAATCACAAAATGACTTTTATTGATATATTTTCTGATAATTGTATTTGCTATTTCTCAAGTTTTATTGGACCAAACAAAATGAAATTAACATGATACATGACTGCCAAGGAGACAGTCTGTTCATTGGAAGGAACTTGGGAATATCAGTGGAGTGAAGGGAATATGGTGGAGAGAGAATAGTGCTTGAATATAGTATGCCTGGAACAAATCTATTATGAACAATATTCTAAATTTTTGTGTCTCAATAAACATTACTTAGGTGAGAGAAAAAATTAGAAATATACCAAAGACTTAACAAGTATCTCATCAGAGCAGATATCACTTGCATCACTTGTATCACGTATATTCCTGTCGTTCATCAATTTGCTCGAGCGGGCACCAGTAACATCTCCATACATTCTGTCACATACTAGTGTAGCCCAAAAAAATTATAGGGCATCTGCTCACTCCAGGAACATGAAGAGTCTCAAACCATTCCTTCAGGTCATAGGAATTAGGTCTATAATTATTATTGGTTTTTGGCATATTGAATATGACATGGGTAGCTTGCCAGGCTCTGCAGTGTGGGTGGGATACTCTTGTAGTAGCCTCTCATCACGTGCATTTATTGATGAACTGCACGGCCGCAAAGCTGCTGTGCAAAACAGGAAAAGATCAGCTTTTCTGCTGGGTGGAGTTCTGACGAGCTGTGTAGTCCGGATGTTGAAAATGGTAGCCCTCATGGTGTGGGGGGTTGCTCTGGGTTCTTGCGAGGCTCTGCGGCATGGCGGGCCAGGGCTAGAACCAGTCTTCCCTCCTGGGTGCCTAATGATCAGATGGGCACCTTCTCTTGAACCTGATCAGAATAAAAATACATAACTAATGATATACTTAAAGATCATAAGGAACTCAATGACTCCACATAGTAATAAAATGATGACAATATTTTTGTTTTACTTTTTGTTGTTGTTCCGGAACCACTTGTCATACTCAAGACTTACTACTGGTTCTGTGCTCAAGGATCACTTTTGGTGTTTATGAGGTGAGGGAACCCTGGGGATTGAAACTGGGACAGCCAGGCTGCATCAAGGCAAGTGTCCTACCAACCACTATTTTGCCACCCTAGTTCAACAATTACAATTTTGTAATGCTTTATTAAAAGTTTTCCCATGCAGAGGCCAGAGCGATAGTCCAGCAGGTAGGGCGTTTGCCTTGCACACGGCCGGCCTGTGCCGGCCAGGTTCGATCCCAGGCTTCCCATAAGCATATATATGTATATATGTATATATGTACATATGCATATATAATGTCTTCTACTCATTATTACTATAATGAGTCATCAATCTGAGGTTCACTGTCATTCAAGATTGCATTTTATAAATAATCTGCTAATAATGTATCTGTCCAATGTGTTTTATGAAACATTTAGCTTTGAAAAACAAAGCAAATATATTCTACTTCCAGGAACAAATCAAGCAATTCATAATGACAAGTAAATACATCTATGCATAAACAAAATTTATTGTCAGCACTAAGGTAATTGCTACTACAGTTTCCTCCAAATAGTCTACATATTGGTAACAGTCAATTTATATGACTGTGGAGTCTACTTACAATAGCATTCTGTAATATCAGAGGATCCACAATTTCTTTTGGGATTCCTTGTTAATCTCTTCCAAGGTGCCAGAACTCTACAATGTCACTTGTGAAAGATAGTTGTTTAATATTTAGGGAGTTCTCATCTATGTTAGATTCTGTTCAGAATACAAATAGCTTAAATCACTATTTTCTGGAATAATAGTTCACAACGCTATACTGTCAAGGACCTGTTTTTGTAATTTGTCCCTCCACTGACACATTTAATAGAAACATTTTGTCTTCCAAGCAAACGGTTTACAACAAATTGTTCACTGTGGTCTTATCTTGGGTAAATATAATTTCTTTCTAAGGATTTTTTAAATATTTACTTCGGGCACCTATAAATACTTTGGTATCTGGGTTCCAAATATTTCTGACATTCTTTGGTTGAATTTTCTCTCATTTTCTAGCTCACATGCTAAGAAAAGAAGCATCTTCACGTTTCCTAGAATATTAATAATCACTATTAACTATGCTGTCAGCCTATTGATAGTCTTAAAATTTGGCATTCTCACTATTTCTTGGGTATGTTTATCTTGGTTAAAAATTTTTTAATTTTGTTTCAAGAAGTGACTTTGAACAAGATACCATTGAAAACATTTGGAGAGGATGAAGAAATACTTTAAATAGACTTTTTTCTATTTACAGTAATAGAGGCAGTTTTGCCAGACTAAATGGGGGTGAGAGCGGGTATGGAAAGCTAAAATAATGAAAGTATGAGAACCTTTGAGACTTCATTGAAATAGTGATGGAGACCAATGTTTGGGAGTTCTTCTGGCAGTGAATATCAAGTAGGGACTAAATTCAGTCACTAAAAGGAGTTTAGTCTGAGCCTGTCCTAAACAATGTACTTTCCACATCATTTTAGGGACCACATCTGAAACTACAAATAGTATACTCTACAAAACATTATTTGTTTCTCTTGCTTTCAACTCTTTTAATATTTCTAATTTGGTGTGACATTAGTAGGATACAAATCTTATGATATGGTAGCATCTGGCTCTACTTCATGTCCTTGTTCTTTCTTTTTTCTTCATTGTCATTGTCGTGATCATCTTCCTCTTCTTCTCCTTCCTCTTCATACTTCTTCTTCTGCTTCTTCTTCCTCCTCTTCCTCCTCTTCTTATTCCTCTACCTTTTTATCTTATTCTTCATTCTTATACTTCCTCCTCTGCTTCCTTTCTATTTTCTTCCTCTACTTTATCTTCTTACTCTCTTACCTACGGTTCTTACTCTCCTACCTACTTTTCTTCTTCTTCTTCTTCTTCTTCTACTTCTTCTTCTTCTTCTTCTTCTTCTTCTTCTTCTTCTTCTTCCTCCTCCTCCTCCTCTCTCTTCTTCTTCTTCTTCTTCTTCTTTCTTCTTCTTCTTCTTCTTCTTCTTCTTCTTCTTCTTCTTCTTCTTTCTTCTTCTTCTTCCTCCTCCTCCTCCTCCTTCTCCTTCTTCCTCTTCTTCTTCTTCTTCTTCTTCTTCTTCTTCTTCTTCTTCTTCTTCTTCTTCTTCTTCTTCTTCTTCTTCTTCTTCTTCTTCTTCTTCTTCTTCTTCTTCTTCTTCTTCTTCTCCTTCCTCCTCCTCCTCCTCCTCATTTTCCTCCTCCTCCTTCTTTTCATTTTGTTTTATCCTCTGTATCACTGTCTATTCCTGAATATTTTCCTTGAAAAATATTTAGCTTTTATCTCGTTGAGGAAAACAACATAATATGCTGGGAATCAAACTGCCCGCTTTATTAGGGCACAAATTATGCTCCAATGTGTTGTATTTTAAGCACACTAAAAGGAATAAATCCATATTTCTAAGGATGATAAAAATAAATTACAGCAGTTGTAAATAAATAAACAAAAATTGACAAAACCTATGTTAACTTCTCCAGGCATATGGCAGGAAATTGAGTTTTGGAAAGGACTGTTATTCATGCCTTCAAACACTGGATTCCTTGTTGGGCCTCCTGGGGTTTAGACATGAGTGTAACTCTGTTCTTTCAAAGTCTCATGCTTCTTAAAGTTGTGCAGGGTTTCTGATTTTAACATTTATAGCACACAATTAGTTCTGGAATATACACTTATTGGCTAGGAATGTCAGAGCATAGCTGATATCAAAAACATGAAAATCTAGAAATTTATTCACTGATTCACCAAGTATTTATTCACACAAAGAAACCACAATACTGAATGAAATTAGAGAAAAAAATTACATCTAAATTTACCTTCAAGGTACTCTACTCACGATCCATTATGTTGCATGCTGATTTTGATAGACCATGGGGTATGAAGGTCAGGAAGAGCGTGCTGGGTATAAGGTGCTATGGTGCTTGTTTTTATGTGGGCAATGCTAGTTTAGTTCCCAGCATGGCATGGTCCATCCCTGATCCAGAAGTAATTTCTAAGCACTGTCAGGAGTGGCCCCAATGTCCTACCAATGAAATATGATTGTATAATAGTATGGCTAAATACTGGGTGCTGCCGAAAAAAGGAACAAAAAAGATATTCCAGAGGTATAAAACTTTAAAAAAGTAATTCACTTATATCACTTCTCTTCCTGTTGCTCATCGATTTGCTCGAGCGGGCACCAGTAACTTTACATACGTCCTGTCACATGCTAGTGTAGCCCAAGGGCATCTGCTCGCTCCAGGAGCATACAGTTACTCAAACCAATTCATCAGGTCATGGGAATGAGTTCTATAATTGTTACTGATATTTTGCATATCAAATATGGCACGGGTAGCTTGCCAGGCTCTGTCGTATGGGTGAATACTCTTGTAGTAATCTCTAATCTCGAGTATTTATTGATGAACCGAGCTTATGATCAGCTCTTCTGCTGGGTGGAGCTCTGATGAGCGGAGATTCCAGATGTGGAAAATGGTGGCCCTCATGGTCTGGGGTTTCCTCTGGCTTCTTGTGAGGCTCTGCTGGGGTGGCGAGCCAGGGCTAGAACCCACTTTCCCTCCAGGGCGCCTCATGATCAGCTGGGCATAGGGAGAGCCAGTAGTAATTCTGCTCTGTGTATGTGAGTCTCTCATATAATTAAAAGTAATTATAATAAGGAAAATACACATTGCAGAATATTCATTTTAAGATCTATTGAAAATATGTAAATTAATATTTTTGTTGTTCTGGGACACATGCTGATGCTTCAGGCTTATTTCTGTCTCTTTGCTCAGGGATTACTCCTGCTGGTACTAGAGCACCAAGTATGGCTCCAGGAATTCTAACAAGTTTCAGGTGTATGCAAGGCAAATACCTCTGTACTATTTCTCTCATGAAATATATATACATGAAATATATATATAATATTTAACATTCTATGAAATTTTTTTTATCGCAATCAAAAGGAAAAGAAGCATATTTTGTTTATTAAATGTGCTCATTTTATTCATGATTCAAGTGATAAACTTCCGAATCTCGGGTATATTAGACATGTATTCTGTG
Organism: Cryptotis parvus; assembly: GCA_021461705.1. NCBI lineage: Eukaryota > Metazoa > Chordata > Mammalia > Eulipotyphla > Soricidae > Cryptotis > Cryptotis parvus. Next base: position 22,132 of record JAJIBD010000649.1, on the reverse strand, counting down.
CTGAGCCACAGAAATATCTTAAAACAAGTAAAAATGAGTAAACATAACACAAACTTGTGAGATAAAGCAAAATTGGTTCTAAAGTAGAGTTTAGAGAAATAAACACCACAATAAATGGAAGAATTCTTAAACCCATATTTACCCTAAACAAACTGAATAAAGAAGTAGAAACATATGCAGATGAACCACATAAATAAAATAAAAAAATGTAACTGAGAATCCTTCAAAACAGAAAAGGCCATATTTGGATGAGTTCAATGGTGGGTTCTACCAAACTTAAAAAAATTTTCTTGTAATCCACAGCTCTTTCTAAATATCAAATAAATAGAAATTCTTCCCTCAGGTATCTATGAACTCAACATTAAGATTATGGGATTAAAAATTAAAGATACATGTATTTTTAATTACAGCCCAATATCTCTGATGACAATTAACACAATGATCCTCAACAAACCTTAGTGAACTGAGTCCTACAATATATTAAAAAGATCATACACTATGATCAAGTGGGATTTCATTTCTGAAATTGCAAGACTGTGATTCAATATTCACAAATCAGTTAATGTCATGCACAATTCTACCAATGGAAAGATAAAAAAAATCTATGACTTTATCAGTAGATTTAGAGATTTTGATCACTTGATCATTTGAATCCCGTTATTCATCGATTTGCTGGAGCGGGTGCCAGTAACATTTCCATTGGACCCTATCACGTGCCACTGTAGCCCAATGGCATCTGGTTGATTCAGGAATATGAAGAGCCTCAAACCGTTCCTCTTCTCCGGTGTCAAATACAGCATGATGCAACTGACGCCTCCTCGTCTCAGTCAGACCAATGATGTCGTACTTGATCTTTTTCGCTTGCAGCATCAGATCCTCAATATATGCTTCCGATGCCAGCGTATGTGCGTTGAAAGTAACAGACAGTTATTTTAGTCCTTCTTCGTTTCGGCAGCCTAGGATGGCCATAAAATTTTATCAGGCACTGCTTGTTTGCCTTTCTTACTGCTGCCATATTAAGGGCTCTTTCGGGTCAGGAAAATAAACATTTCTGTTACTGGATTTGGCATATCGAACACGCATCGGACAGCTTGCCAGGCTCTGCCATGCGGGTGCTATATTCTCATTACTTTGTGGGCTCTCTCAGAGGGGTGGGTAGAATATTTACGGTAATTTAGTCAGCGGAGGAAAATAAACTAACCAGGATTCTCTCAGTAGAGATTTTATAAGATTTAATATCCATTAATTATTAAAAATAAACAAATGGAAAACCTTAACAAAAAAAGGAATAGAAAGAACATAAGACAGTGCAGCTGTTTCAACAAACTTAGAGACAATTGAGACACAATGGTAAAAATCAAAGTCTTACCTGAGAAATATTGGTCAAGACAAGGATCCACCTTTTCTCCATTATTATGTAATGCAGTTTGGGAAGTCTACTCTATAGAAATCAGGCAACAAATATGTCATAGGTATGCAAACTAGAAATAGAAGATAAATTCATTGTTCACAGATGATGTGGTATACAAAAAATCAAAAAATACTGCACTAAGAAATAAGCTTGTATATATTAAACTGACACAGTAAAGGAGCTAGAAAGGAAATCAATACACTAAAATGTAAAGATTTGAGTAATCTCTATCTTAAAGTTCACTTTAGCTATTTGGGATTTTATCATTTTGTTCACACCTCCAGAGGTTTTTGTTTTAAATTTTTGAATATTATACTTTTGATGAGAACTGTATTAATTCTGTAATGCTTTAGATAAGATGGCCATTTTGACAATATTAATTCTTCCAATATATAAACATGCAATATTTTACATTTTCTTGTATCCTCTTCATTTTTATTAAATATGAATTTATTATTGTCACTATTTAAGTCTTTCACATCCTTTGTTAAATTAATTCCCAGGTACCTGATTTTTTGATATTTTAAATAGAGCTGTCTTTTTTGTTCACTTTTCTCAGTTTCAATTTTTTGTATCTAGAAATGCAACATATTAACATACCTCCAAAAACTAGAAATTGAGTTCCCATTTGATCCATCATACCACTCCTGGGAATATACCCTGGGAGCCCCAATAAACACCATATGCATTTTAATAATTAAAGGGATGGGCCAATATCCTAATTAAAGGGATAACAGTTGGGGAAACTGTTTAGTTGGTCAGCTGAGGCTTGATTCTGAACCTGGCCAGAGAGAGAGGAGCAGAGAGACAGGGCTTGCCTGACTTACCCCAAGGGGCCATGTTTGGAAAGACTCTTGGAGGAGTTCTTGGAGGAGTTTAAGGGAGTTAATTTGCTAGCAGAGGGAGAGAAGCGACAGTAAGGACATGCTGGACTATCTGCTGGAACAATCCCAGTGGGCCTGCCTCCTGGAGTAACTGCTGGGAGAGAAAGAATGGTCCTTGGGCTAAGGTGGAGGAAGGAAATAGATAGAAGAAATATTAAATGTTGTCAGTCAGCCACAGCTGAAAACTGACACATAGTCATGGAAATAATAAGCATAGTGAACAGACTGAGAGGAAGCAATTTTTCAAAGTATATAAAGAACACTAACAACCAAATAACCAAAGAATAAAATATAAATAAAACACATGATTTTAAAATGGGCAGAAGATTTAACTTTATCCAAAGAAAATATAAAAGACCATAGGCAAATGAAAAGGAGCTCAATAGCACTAGCCATAAGAGAAACGAAAACCAAAACAGCAATAATATATCATGCCATACCTATTCAAATGGCTATCAAAATCAAAAGTTGACAAACATTAACAATGATGCAGAGAAATTAAAGAAACGAACCTTGCACACTATTGGAGGAATTGGAAAAGGTGCATCTCTAAATCCAGCATTTATTGATGAACCGCATGGCCACTTGTGGCCGCCGAGCCAGGTGTGCTAGGCTGGTCTGCTGGGTGGAGGTCTGACAAGAGGGGAAGTCTGGATGTGGAAAATGGAGGCCCTCACGGAGTGGGGGGTCGTCTGGCTTGTTGCGAGGCTCTGCTGGGGTGCGGGCCAGGATTAGAACCTGCCATCCCTCCTGGGCACCTCGTGAGCAGGTGGGCACAGGGAGAGCCAGTAGCTGCTCTGCCCCATGTCTGTGAGTCTCTGGATCAGCATAATTGGGTCGGATTTAAAAAAGACTGCTGCAGGGTGAATCTCAATGAGCCGGGTTGTGATAGGCTGATCTGCTGGGTGGAGTTCTGATGAGGGGGAAATCCGGATGTGGAAAGCCTTCATGGAGTGGGGGGTCGTCTGGCTTGTTGTGAAGCTCTGCTGGGGTGGCGGGCCAGGGCTAGAATCTGCCATCCCTCCCAGGCACCTCATGAGCGACTGGGCACAGGGAGAGCGAGTAGCATCTCTCCCCTATGTCTGTGAGTCTCATATAGAAAATATATTAAGAATTTTTAAAGTTATTGTTATTGAGGAATATGATTATAATATCATTAATGTTAATACTTTGTATACAATATACCACCATCATAAGTGCCTGACATTCCCTGCCATTGATTTATATTACTTCTAGCCCACGTCTTCTTTCCCTTTTCCCTAGTCCTCTCAGCACTTGAAAACTTCAGTTGTCAGTGGTCAAGACTTTGTCTACTACCTTGTTTTATTTATATACCATGAGTAAGATCATTAAATTTTATTTTCCTTCTAATTTGTTTTATTTAACATGGCACCTTCTAGTTCTAATTTATAGTCGAGAGTGAACTTTCATCTTTCCTTATATAGACAAAGACTTTAAGACAAAGTGCATTTGGGGTCAAAGTAATAGTATATCAGGTAAAGTGTTTGCATTGAATGTGGCCAACCTGCATTTGATCCCGTAAATCTCATAAGGTGCTCCAAGCACTGCCAGGCATAATTTCTGGAGTGCAGAGCCAAGACGAACAACTGAGATTTTTTGAGTTTCTCCCAAAACCAAAAAAACTTAAATTAGAATATTAAAGATTCTTAAACAAATAAAGAACATGTTGATAATAATGTATGTATTAAAAGGAAAAATACATTATTATGTTGATAATAATGTATGGATTAAATATGTCAGATATTTTTAAAACACTAAAATGAACCAAAAGGAACTTCTTGAACCTTCAGAAGTACAATAAATAAATGAAAATCCAATAGAAGGTTTCAAGTATACCTTAATCCTGCACAATAGACAGAAAAAAAGAAAAAGACTGAAGAAAAATATGCAGACACTAAGAAGCACATGAAATGTCAGCAAACGAACCAAAACTGTGTCAAAGGCTGAAGAAGAAAAGGAGGGGGGATGATAGCATTCCCTTCACGGGGCCCAAGGTCCCAGACCCAAGGAACTCCATGGCCCTAACAGTACTTGGGTCAGGTGATAACCAAGGCAGCATATGCCGGGGTTAATGAAGTCCCTGACAGCCACAATCCATTAAGGTCCTTGAGCTGTGTCCAGGGCCTACCACGTTCCCCCCTGACCCGTTGATGGATAGAGAAGGCTTTTGAAGCTTCCCTGTAATATGTCTTCCCTCACTTCTCACGCCACCTCACAGCAGGAACCACTCTCCAGGGATCCCTGTCTCTTCCTGCAGGTTCTCCAGCCGGCTCCTCTCTTCAGGGTCTCTCTGCAGGCTTATGCAAAGCACTTGTGGAGAAGGGGAAATACGCCCAAGGAGTAGAAATATCTCAGGATTTAATATATGGGGAGAAAAAACATTATAATGTTAGACCAGGAACTTCAATGTAGCTGGATATATTTCTCAAAACACCCACAAAGTCCATTTTCTCTTAACAGTAATTTTGGTAGTTCTTCCCTTTGTTTAACTGAAAGGATCATGTTCATCTCCTGAGGCAGATTAATTTGACCCCTTAATCTTTACAGAGCTGATTTCAAAGACAGGGGGGTCCTAACAGCAGCCAGGCTTTTTCTGGTTAATTCTAGTCCTGTGAAGAGGGTTCATGGGGGTAGGGAAGGAGAATGTCCAAACTTGCTGGCATATAAATCATTATAGAAATTATAATGTTATTCCAAGAGTTATAAGTTTCAAACTGACTTCTCCAAATCCTGCCCCCAATTTCTCATTGTGATTTGCACAAGAGTAATCAGATTAGCATGAGGGACGGCCCTCGGGGGCCTATGTGAATAGCTTTGAGCTGCAGAGACACAGAGTTCATTAGGGTGGGTCCTTCAACACCCCCTGGTGCTGGCCCTCTGACCCAGGCACCAGGGTCCCCATGGCCCTGTTACTGGCCTTCCAGCCCAGGCACCAGGGACTGCTGCTGTCTCCCTCTTGATGCCCCAAATGCTGTCCTGGGGCCTCTAATTTTATTTATTTATTTATTTATTTATTTATTTATTTACTGGGAAATTCTTTTATTATTTATTTATTTTTAATATTTTATTATACTACCATGAGAGATATACAATTACAAAGATGTTCATGTCTGGGTTTCAGTCATACAGTGTCCCAGCACTTGTCAGTGCCATTTCCCACCACCAATGTCCCCAATACTCTCCCACCCTCCCCTAGCCTGCTTCTTTGGCAGGTCCTTTATCTCTTTTCTTTCTTTCTCTCTCTCTCTCTTTCTCTCTTCTCTTTACACATTGTGGATTGCAATACATACGTTTAGAGGTTATCATGTGTAACTTTTTGCCTGTATTCAATGTTCAATTCTAGATTGGTATTATCACTTTTGACAATTATTAGCACACAAACTGTGTTCAAATCATGATCTAAAGCTGAGTTATGGGCTGACATTGGGTAATTTAAACTTCAGTACTTGTCACTTGTCTTCCTATTGTTCATCCATTTGCTCGAGCAGGTGCCAGTAACATCTCTATTAGTTGGGAATGAGACCCATTATTGTTACTGGTTTTGCATATCGAATAAATCATGGGTAACTTTCCAGGCTCTGCTATGGCTCTGGGTTCACCCCAGGGAACCCAGTCTTTTTCTTTTTTTTTATTTTATTACCCCCCAACCACCACCAATCCTGTGGTAAGTTTGCTACTGAAGACCTGTTCTCAGTCTCTGTTGCATATGGGCATTTGCTATGTTTTATCTTGTGAAGTTGTTGAACTATGTAATTGGCTCTTTTTTTTGTTTGTTTTTTTTATTATACCACCGTGAAAACATACAATTACAAAGGTGTTCATAATTGGTTCTTGGTAATACAGTATACCAGCACCCATCCCTCCACCAGTGCCCCATTTCCACCACCAATGTACCCACCCCCTCCCGCCCACCCCCATGCTGCCTTAATAGCAGGTACCCCAGTTTCCTCTCTTTCTCTCTCTCTCTCTCTCTCTGTCTCTGCATCTCTCTCCCTCTTATTTTACACATTGTGGCTAGCCCTGCAGATATTTAGAGTTTATCACTTAAGTCTCTTTGTGTATATTCAATGGTGAGTTTTAATCTGCCCTGACCATTTTCCCACATTGCAGGTAAATTTCATAATTTCATCTTTTCTGACAGCTGCATAGTATTCCATAGTGTAGATGAACCACAGTTTCTTTAGCCAGTCCCTCTGTTCTCGGGCATTTATGTTGTTTCTAGATTCTAGCTCTAGTGAATAGCGCAGAGATGAATAAAGAAGTACAGATAGTGTTTCTGCTATGTGTTTTTTCGGTCTCTCGGGTATATTCCCAGGAGTGCTATTGCTGGATCAAATGGAAGCTCAATATCTAGTTTTCGGAGGAATGCCCATATTGTTCTCCAAAAGGGCTGGACTAGTCGGCACTCCCACCAACAGTGGATCAGAGTCCTTTTTCCCCACATCCAGGCCAGCACCGGTTGTTCTTGCTGTTTTGGATGTGTGCCAGTCTCTGTGGTGTGAGATGGTACCTCATTGTTGTTTTGATTTGCATCTCCCTGATGATTAAAGATGAAGAACACTTTTCATATGCCTTTTGGCCATTCGAATTTCTTCTTTTTTGGAAGCTTCTGTTCATTTCTTCTCCCCATTTTTTGATGGGGTTGGCTGTTTTTTTTCCTGTGGAGTGCTACCAGTGCCTGATATATCCTGGATATTAACCCCTTGTCAGATGGGTATTGGGTGAATATCCTTTCCCACTCTGTGGATTGTCTTTGTATCTTGGTCACCATTTCTTTTGAGGTGCAGAAGCTTTTTAGTTTTATATAATCCCGTTTGTTTATCTTTGCTTCCATTTGCTTGGTCAGTGGTGTGTCATCTTTAAAGATACTTTTCGTTTCGATGTCGTAGAGCGTTTCTCCTATGTTTTCTTCCATGTACCTTATAGATTCATGTCTGATGTTGAGATCTAGAATCCATTTTGATCTGACTTTTGTGCATGGCGTTAGAAGGAGGTCTAAGTTCATTTTTTTACATGTAGCTGCCCAGTTTTCCCAGCACCATTTGTTGAAGAGGCTTTCTTTGCTCCACTTAATATTTTTTGCTCCTTTATCGAAGATTAAGTGGTTGTATATTTGAGAATGTGTTTCAGGATACTCAGTTCTATTCCATAGGTCTACAGGTCTGTCTCTATACCAATACCACACTGTCTTAATTACAACTGCTCTGTAGTAGAGCTTGAGGTTGGGGAAAGTGATACCTCCCATCTTCTTTTTCCCAAGGATTGCTTTAGCTATTCGTGGAGTTTTATTATTCCATACAAATTTCAGGAGTGTTTGTTCAATTTCTTTGAAGAACATCATGGGTATCTTTATAGGGACCACATTGAATCTGTATAAAGCTCTAGGGAGTAATACCATTTTGATAATGTTAATCCTTCCGATCCAGGAGCAGGGAATATGTCTCCATTTCCTCAGGTCTTCTTTTATTTCCTGAAGTAACGTTTTGTAGTTTTCTTTGTAGAGATCCTTTACATTCTTTGTCAAACTGATTCCTAGGTATTTGATTTTCTGCTGTGCAATTGTGAATGGGATAGTTTCTTTAATGTCCCTTTCTTCTCTTTCGCTGTTTGCATATAGGAAGGCCATTGACTTTTGGGTATTGATTTTGTACCCTGCTACTCTACTATAGGAATGTATTATTTCTAGGAGCCTCTTGGTAGAGAGTTTTTGGGTTTTCCAGGTATAATATCATGTCATCTGCAAATAGTGATAACTTGGCTTCTTCCCTTCCTATCTGGATGCCCTTAATGTCTTTTTTTCTTCCCTGATTGCTATGGCAAGTACTTCCAGTACTATATTGAATAGAAGTGGTGAGAGTGGGCAGCCTTGTCTTGTCCCTGATCTTAAGGGAAGGCTTTCAGTTTTTCCCCATTGAGAATGATGCTCGCTGTGGGCTTGTAGTAGATGGCCTGGATTATCTTGAGGAAGGTTCCTTCAATCCCCATTTTACGGAGAGCTTTCATCATGAACGGGTGTTGAATCTTGTCAAATGCCTTCTCTGCATCTATTGATATGATCATATGGTTTTTATTTTTCTTTTTGTTGATATGATGTATTATGTTGATTGACTTGCGGATGTTGAACCATCCTTGCATTCCCGGGATGAATCCCACTTGGTCATGGTGTATAATCTTTTGATGACTCTTTGGATTCTATTTGCTAGTATTTTGTTGAAGATCTTAGCATCTGTATTCATCAGGGAGATTGGTCTGTAGTTTTCCTTTTTTTGTGGCATCTTTGTCTGCTTTGGGTATCAGGGTAATATGTGCCCCGTAAAAAGCTATTTGGGAGTGTTTCTGTTTCTTCAATTTGCTGGAAGAGCTTAAAAAGAATTGGGAGTAGGTCCCTCTTTAAAGGTTTTGTAGAATTCACTGGTGAATCCATCTGGACCTGGGCTTTTGTGTTTGGGGAGATTTTTGATTACTGATTCTATTTCCCTCGATGGAGATAGGTTTGTTGAGGTATTCCAAATCTTCTTGTTGCAGACTTGGGAAGCTATAGGAATTCAGGAATTTGTCCATTTCTTCTAGGTTCTCTTGTTTTGTGGCGTACAGGCTCTCATAGTAATCTCTGATGATCTTTTGAATTTCTGTGGTTTCTGTTGTGATGTCCCGGTTTTCATTTCTGATTCTATTTATTTGGGTTCTCTCTTTTCCTTTTTCTTACAAGTCTTGCAAGTGGTTTGTCAATCTTGTTTATTTTTTCAAAGAACCTGTTTTTGGTTTCGTTGATCTTCTGGATTGTTTTTTGACATTCCATCTCATTGATTTCTGCTCTAAGTTTTACTATTCCTTTCTTTCTGCTTGGGTTGGGCTCCTTTTGTTGATCACTCTCTAAGATCTTAAGTTGTGAAGTCAGACTGTTTATGATGGCCTTTTCTTCTTTTCTGATGAATGCTTGAAGAGCTATGAACTTGCCTCTTAACACTGCTTTCGCTGTATCCCACAAGTTCTGGTAATTCGTGTCTTCAGTCTCATTTGTTTCCAGGAATCTTTGGATTTCCTCTTTGATTTCTTTTTATGACTTGCTGGTTGTTCAGCAGTGAGCTGTTTAGTTTCCAGGTACTTGGTATTGGTCTCCGTTTTTGTGTACAATTAACTTCTATTTTCAGTGCCTCATGGTCTGAAAAAATAGTTGGCACAATTTCTATCTTCTTGATTTTATGGAGGTATGATTTATGGCTCAGCATGTGATCTATTTTGGAGTATGTTCCATGTGCACTGGAGAAGAAAGTGTATTCAGCTTTTTGGGGATGAAATGCCCTGTATGTGTCTACCAGCCCTCTTTCTTCCATCTCTTCTTTTAGGGGCCAGTATTTCCTTGGTAAGTTTCAATCTTGTTGATCTATCCAGGGTTGATAGAGCAGTGTTGAAGTCTCCAACTACAATTGTGTTGCTGTCAATGTCTTCTTTGAAGTCTATTAGTAGTTGTTTTAGGTATTTTGCTGGCCCCCTCGTTGGGTGCATATATGTTTAATAGCGTGATTTCTTCCTGATATATGCATCCCTTGACTATTAAGAAGTGACCTTCACTGTCCCTTCTGACCTTCTTCAGCCTGAAGTCTATGTTGTCAGATACCAGTATGGCTACCCCAGCCTTTTGGATGGGTTGTTTGAATGAAGGATTGTTTTCCAGCCTTTTATTTTGAGCCTGTCTTTGCTCTGATTGTTCAGGTGTGTTTCTTGAAGGCAGCAGAATGTCGGATTCAATTTTTTGATCCATTGTGCCACTCTGTGTCTCTTAACTGGTGCATTTAGACCATTGACATTGAGAGAGATTATTGTCATGGGATTTTGTGCCATCTTTCTGAATAGGTTGGTTGTTCTTTTGGGTTATGTCTCGTCTTATAGTAGATCTTTCAGTCCTTCTTTTAAGGTTGGTTTTGATTTTACAAAGTTCCTAAGCTGTTGTTTATCCAAGAAGTTGTATATCTGTCCTTCAAATCTGAGTGAGAGTTTAGCCGGATAAAGAATTCTTGCTGAGGCATTCATTTCATTAAGTTTTTTTACTATATCCCACCACTGCCTTCGGGCTTGGAGGGTGTCTTCTGAGAAGTCTGCTGAAAGTCGAATGGATGCTCCTTTGTATACAATTTCCTTCTTTTGATCTTGCTGCCTGAAGAATTATGTCTCTGTCTATGGCATCCATTACTTTGACTAGGATGTGTCTTGGGGTCTTTCTATTGGGGTCTCTTCTTGCTGGTACGCGTCGGGCTTCTTGGATCTGGATGCCTTCGTCCCTTTAACTCGGGGAACTTTTCAGCCAGGATGTTTTTAACTGTTTTAATTTCCTTGGGGTTACTTTCCTGTCCCTCTGGGACTCCGATGATTCTTATGTTGTTCTGCCTGGCTTCATCCCATTGTTCTCTGTTTCGTTGCTGATCCATTTTCCGGTCTTTTCCCATCTTATGTAGATCTCTGAGTGCTTTCTGCAGCTCATCTTCAGTTTCACTGATTCTCTCTCTCCGCTGCTGTCATCCTACTGTTGAGAGCCCCGATTGTGTTTTTCATTTCGTCTACTGAGTTTTTTAGCGATGATATTTCTATTTGCATGGTTCTCATTTCTGCTCTCATTTCCTCCCATAGTTTATTGACTGCCCTTTCAACTGCTTCGTTTATGTTCTCCTGTATTTTATTGGACATCTGCTCAATTTTTTCGTTGAGCTCCTTAAACATCCTACCAATTTCTTCTCTAATTTCATTGTCAGAGAGATCATGCACATCTGTATCCTTTTTTGAGTCTTCAGGGTCGATTCCTTCATCTGTTCTTCGAGCTGGGGATCTGCGTTGTTTCCCCATGGTGTTGTGGTGTTCAGGGATAGATTCCTCTGGTGTACTGTTTCTTTTTTCTTGAGGGTATTAGCTTCCCTTGGTGTTGAATTTCCTAGTTTTTCTATTAATTAGTGGCCAGCCGCACACCCCAGGGAGGTTACCTGAGGTGGAGTCAGGCCGGTGTGAGAGTTCAAAATGACCGTTTACCTCCGGTTCCACTCGGACTTCTGGGGGTTGTAGTTCCACCTTCTGCCGAGACCTGGGGCTCTACCACGACCCCTGGCGCCCGCCCCGGCCAGCCGCACACCCCAGGGAGGCTGCCTGAGGCGGAGTCAGGCCGGTGTGAGAGTTCAAAATGACTGTTTACTTCCGCTTCCGCTCGGACTTCTGGGGGTTGTAGTTCCACCTTCTGCCGAGACCTGGGGCTTTACCACGACCCCAGGCGCCCCGCCCGTTAGCCGTACACCCCGCGGAGGTTACCTGAGGTGGAGTCAGGCCGGTGTGAGAGTTCAAAATGACCCTGGGGCTCTTAATTACGATCTCAGACCAGATTCAGAGCCCTTGCCTCTGTTTTAACAGTTTTCTTAACTGTCATCTTACAGGCAGGGTGTAAGTTATCCAACACATTGATTGTAGGAATCCCAGAAAGGGCAGAGACAATATCAAAATAAACGATGACTGAAAATGCCTTCAAATTGAGAAAAAAACAGATAAGATCAATTCCAAATAATACAAACTCAGATCCCAATATAAAATTTATACTCGTTAAACTTCTCAAAGTGAAAAACAATCTTATCATAAACAAAAGAAAAGCACAAAATGGTACTTAAAATTAATTGCAACTTTATGCTCAGAAACTTGTGATGGAAAAAAAAATCATGAACCAGTATATTCATGCTTAAAGATAAAATGTTCATGCAGAAAAGTAGTAATGAGCCAGGCATGCCAAGCATGCCAAACCCCTGGTTCAATCTCCCAAAGTCCATATGGCCCTCTGAGAACCAAATCAGGTAATTCCTGATCACAGAGGTAGGAGTAAGTCCTGAGTACTGCCAAGTGATTCCCAATAAAACAAAAACCAAGTTTTCCATCCTATATTGAGACAAACTGATCTTCAAAAGTAAAAAGTAAAGACTTTCTTTGACAACATGGCATCTGTTACCAGTAAATATTCACTTAAAGTAATGCTTAAGGATATCTAAAAGGGTGAAAGGAGACCAGGTCACAACTTATACTATGTAAACAGATTTAAGTCATAGCAAATACATGGAAAATTTAAAATCTACTGTTGTTCATAAGGTTTTACGTATGCCACTTTTTGTTTTCTAAATATTTTCAAACACTAATGAATTTTCTTTTTAATTTTAGTATTGTGGTTTATAGTACTGTTAATGGTAGTGTTTTATACATAAAACATTCCAGCAGCCCACTTATCAAAAAGTATCCCTCCTTCCACGTTGTTCTATCATTTGCTAATGGGTGGAAATGAACCTAAAAGGAAGCATCCAATTTTTTTTTGTATTTTAAAAATTCCATTTTTAACTTTATTATTCATGGAGCTCTTTAGGATTTAAGATACTTAAGTGTCTTCAGCGATTTGTGTTGATTTTCAAATGTAACTAGAATAAAGATAAACAAATAAAGCTGTATCAGATTTAAAAAGATTTGCCAGGAAAAAAGAAACTTGGAAAAAAGTAAAAATATAGCATAATAGATGGCAGAATATATTTAGAGTACTCCACAGGAGATAAAAGGCTTAATGTTGGACACATATAAAAAAAACTCACAAAGCTAAACAACTAACAAAACTAATAATCCCATCAAAATGGGATGAGGAAAAAGACTGCACACTTCAAAAAAAGAAAGCTTCAGAACAACTAGTCAGTGGATAGAGACTTGTTTGAATTATGGGAATTATCTGCCATAACAAACAAAGTAGAAACCAAGACAAAAGTCAAATTTCAATGTACAACTAACTCAATCGGTAAAGAAAAATAAGTTGCTGTTACATCCAGGGAATTAATAATTGCATTGACAGAAAAGAGACTAGCTATAATTAGCTAATTCCTGAGAATAGCAACTCCCAGAATCTTTCACCAAACATAAGAAGGGTACACACCCACAAAAAAAGGCGCTGTGGACTGACTGCATTATGAATTACAAAAGCCTCATTGCTGAAGAAACAATGTAAGATACTTAAATAGTGTTATGGTCTCTAGCTATATGCTAGGAGAGATAGGACACATACCTCACCAGAAATTAGAGGTGTTGAGAAGTCATCCTTACAAAATCTCCCATGGGAAGTAGGGAAAGTGAATGAGAGTGAGTCTCATAACAGTTACTCAAAAGCCTTCTCATCCTCCATATCCTGAAGAATCACAAGCAAATTCTGCCAATATCTCAGATTAACTCTGATTCAAGTCTTCGCCGGCATGACCTTTGCAGTCATGTGCAAGCTTTTGCCAGGGCATATAATGGAGTCATTTTCCCTCATTACTGAAAGAAGAAAAAAGAGATGACACAAGAAAATAAAGCATTACACAGACAAGTATAGGAGTAAGGTGTCTGTCTAAAATAGAAGGAACATGTGGCAGAAATGAAATGCAAAGATAGAATATCAGAAAATTGGCATAAGTTCTCCTTGAAGTATATGTGAGAAATACTAGCAAAAGTTATTTTTAAAAGTAGTTGCTCAATTTTCTTGCATTTTTGTTTTAGAAATGACCTTCTAGTATCAATATAAATATTAAAATACATATGAATTAAAAGTTAAAACTGGGGATCTGAAGAAGAGTCCTGAAGGATCAGAAAAGAAATGCAGCATCAAAGTTGTATATTGGATGGAAGGAAAGAAATACTCTTCAATCCATAAGATATGGGGGAGAGAAGGCAAAGGTGGCATAGCTACAGGCCCTGTAGTCATTCATCAATTCACTCTGTCCTCTTCCTTTCTCATGTTGTAAGTGTTGACCTTTTCTACGACTGCTTCTTCCACACTTTCGTGCAATTATGGAATTCTATCACTTGTCTTGAAAAATGAAAGTCTAAGTGACTGGTAAAAGAGCTTTCAGTGATGTAAGAAGGAAAATCAGTTGCCCGTTTCCCCTGCAAGCTACAGAGAAGCTGATGCCATTACGTCTCAGAGAACCATAATGAAAATGTTATTTGAGTCTGGCAACAACCAAACTTCAAACAATGGTCTCTAGTCCACTCTTTGAGTTTTTGCTAAAATGTCTTCTTACTATAATCTTTCTTTACCACCTAATCCAGGTTTATTTTAAATTTTCTAGTAGTTTTGTTTTTGTTCTGCAACTTGGTCTTGCAATTTAATGGATCAAAGATTGTCTTCACTGTCATCACAGTGTACTAAACAAGGTTTTATCATCCCTGACTTTACTTATATTCTTCTCCCATACAATGACCCAAGTTTCACATTTTATTTCTTTTTTTTATTTTGAATCTCACTAGCATTACTGTTCTATGAATTGCCAAGGACTATGTTTGCAGTGTCTATAAAGGTACCTGCCCATTAGTAGTTAATAAATTATACACTTTTATCACTTGTCTTCCCATTGATTATAGATTTGCTCGAGTAGTCACCTGTAGCATCTCCATAGTCCTGTCACAAGCTAGTGTAGCCCAAGGGCATCTGCTGACTCCAAGAACATAAAGAGCCTCAAACCATTCCATCAGGTCACGGGAATGAGGTCTATAATTGGTACTGGTATTTGGCATATCAAATACAAAATTGGTAGCTTGTCAGGTTCTGCCATGTTGGTGGGATACTCTTGTAGTCACTCTATAATCTTGAGCATTTATAATGAACCTCGCAGCCACAAAGCTGCTGCGCTGAGCCGGGCTGATCAGCTCTTCCGCTGGGTGGACCTCTGATGAGAGGGGAGTCTGATGTGAAAATGGCGGCCCCTCATGGTGTGGGGGATCCTCTAGCTTCTTGTGAGGCTCTGCTGGGGGCAAGCCAGGACTAGAAAATCTGCCTTTTCCTCCCGGCGCCTCATGATCATCTGGGGCACAGGGAGAGCTGGTAGCAGCTCTTGCCCTGTGTATGTGAGTCTCTGGTCCAGCGTACCTGGGCTGGCCTTGAAAAAGACTGCTGCAGGGTGAGTCTGTGACAAACCAGGCTCTTATCAGCTCTTCTGCTGGGTGGAGCTTAGAAGGGAGTCCAGATGTGGGAAAATGGCAGCCCTCATGGTGTGGGGGTTCCTCTTATTACTGAATACAAATATATTTTAATGTGCCATTTAATTTACATGAAGTTCCAAACCAAGAAAACCTACTCAATGATGATGGATATTAGGAGACTTATTAGTTTGTGGCAGGGCTGGGGAACACATCATGTCAGTGAAAGGCAAAAAAAAAAAAAGACTTCTCTGGTGCTAATAAATCTCTTTTTCTCAATTTGGATGGTGGTTAAACATGTGGTATTTACTGATCCCTTCTATTCTCTTCTATTTATGTTACACTTCATCTGAAAGTTTATGCAAAGAAGGCAGTTCTGATGTAGGTGGCCCCCCACGGGTGGCATATGGGGAGACGGTCACTTTCTCCCTGTCTGCCTCTGCAACCCCAAGACCCACAGGAAAGTCGAGGCCCTACCCAGGCTTTGCTGGTTCTTGTCTTTTGCCTCTCTGAAGAATTCCAGAGTGATATTAGCAGTGAAGTAAAACAGATTTTATCTTGAGGTTTTGAGGAAGGGGAAGGGAAAACAGAAGTGAGAGAGAGAGAGTACATATTTCAAGAAGGGAGATGTGGGCAACATGCACTGGGGAACCACGAAGTGGTTGGTCACGTGGACTCGAAGCAGCACATGGGAAGCATATATGCACCCTTCCTTTGTTCAAGGTGGCTTTTATAAGTTTTTTCCCAAGATGCTCCCATGTGGGGCTTCTACCTAGGTAAAAGTCCGTCGCTAAAGTGTTGTCAAGGAGGTAGTGTTAGGAGTGGATGATCTTTGAAATTCCTTTCCTGTGCTTTGTTCCTGCTGGGGCTTCTCTCTGAGTGGGGTCCAGCCTTCCACACTGAGTCTCTTGGCTCCAGGTGAAACCGTATCAGGCCTTAGTTGCTGTCTGCAAAATGGGCTTTTCTGAACCTTGGAACTGTTGGCTTTATTACATCCCTAGAATTCCATTTCCATGGGCCTGCCCTGGCTATTTCCATATATCAGTTAGAAGCAGCTGCTTGTTCTATGTTCCTTTTAGGAAGGGGAAGGAGGAGAGTGAAAGAGAGAGAACACATCCCAAGAGGGGAGGTACCTACGACACATGTGCTCAGGCGCCATACGTGCTTGGCCATATGGGCTCAGAAGCATGTGGGCTTGGGCTTCATGTGCCCCTTTGTTCGAGATGGCTTTTAATAGGTGTTCTCCCAAGCTGCTCCACATGGGGCTTCTACAAAGGTCAAAGTTCATTTCTAGGGCAGTTGTCAAGGGGAGTAGAGTTGGGAGTAGTCTTAGAAAAATTTCTTTTTCTAACCTCTGTACCAGCTGGATCTTCTTTGTCCTGGAATGTTTTGGTGTCTTCTGTGGGCTGGGCAATTGAGGATTAATCAGATAATGGTCTGGGCAGGGAAGGTCGATTCAACTTCCTCAGGTCTATTATTTTTTTAAAAAAATATTTCATTATACCACTGAGATATACAATTACAAAGAAATTCATGTTTGGGTGTCAGGTCATACATTGTTCCAGCACCCATCCCTTCACCAGTGCACATTTCCCACCACTAATGTCCCCCTATTCCCTCCTCTTCCCCTAGCCTGCCTCTGGTGCTTTCTTCTTTTCTTTCTTTTTCTTCTTTCTTTTCTTTCTTTCTTTCTTCTTCTTTCTTTCTTTCTTTCTTTCTTTCTTCTTTCTTTCTTTCTTTCTTTTCTTTCTTTCTTTTCTTTCTTTCTTTCTTTCTTTCTTCTTCTTTCTTTCTTTCTTTTCTTTTTCTTTCTTTTCTTTCTTTCTTTCTTCTCTTCCTTTCTTTCTTTCTTCTTTCTTTCTTTCTTTTCTTTCTTTCTTTCTTTTCTTTCTTTTCTTTCTTCCTTCCTTCCTTCCTTCCTTCTTTCCTTCTTCTTTCTGTCTCTCTTTCTCTTTCTTTTCTTCTTTTCTTTCTTTCTTCCTTTCTTTCCTCACTGCTCCTTCTCTCTTCCCTCTCTCTATTGTGGATTGCAATACATACATTTAGAGGTTATCATGTGTATCTTTTTGCTTATATTCAATCCTCAGTTCTAGGTTGGTGTTATCATTTTCACAATTATAAGCATACTATTCCCTAATCTGTCTTACCTAACCTCTGACTCTTACACATTTGTGGTAGATTCCACCTTTGACAAGATCTTCTGATCCGGTGTTTTGCCTGACCTTGATATTTGTATCTTATTATACACATATATGTATTTATAGGTATGTATGTATGTATGTATGTATGTATGTATGTATGTATGTATGTATGTATGTATAGTATGATACCTATAAAATTTAGATTTTATAAAAATTAGATTCAAGGTCAGTTATTGGTCTACCTGTATGCTATTTAGGGCTATAGTTTGCTTTTTACTCACAAATATTATCCCTGTTATAAAATGCTGGAAGAAATAAAAGTAAATCAACTAGATTTGATATTAAATTCTCAGTTATCTTCTTTTCTTAGTTAACATAATGTGTTTGTACATTTAAAAATATTATTTTTCATTTTTCCTTGAGAAAATTATTTTTATAAAACATTTATTATGCCTTTATAATAATTGATTTTTTTGTCTTCCAGCCACCAATTCACTTGTAAGTGCTGTTTGATATTGATTTAGAAGAGAGTAAAATATTTCAAATGATGTTATGTTATCCTACCTTATGTATTAAACCCAGAAGACACCCTAGACTATTCCCAACTCTCAAATTGTGTTTCTCTTGTATTACTACACTAATGGTGTGTGTTTATAAATAACACTGATTAATTACTGTGTCAAGCAATAAATGGAGCGCTTTGAATGGCATTAATCCATTTGATCCCACATAACCCTATTTAGTGATGCTACTTAGTCTCATTTTGGTAGATTAGAACGCACTGAGTTTAAGTCATTAGCTACAGTTAAATCGAGTAAGGAATGTTGTTGGAATCTATTGGCAGTCTTGCTCAAAAGATACTGTTTTCCATCAAACTTTGACCCCAAAAATAGTATTTTAACTTCTATAATGCAAATACATAGCTGCTCAACATTTACTCTATTCCATAAATGTAAACCTCAAATATCCCACCTGTAATGATAATGATAATGTTAGCACCCCCTAGTTACTTGATATATATCATTCATTATTTTATTAAGCACAAAAAAGTCAGCCTGTTTTTATCTTCTATGAGTCCTGCACAGTAGTACCTGGCATCTTGGGTTCCTCATTTGATAGTTTCTGATGAGACAGATGCTCATCCAGAGAGACAAAATTGTGAAATTTTAACTTTGAAGTATTTTTGCATCTGTATGGGACATATCCGGCAGTGCTCAGAGTTTACTACAGGTTCTGCATTCATGAATCATTCTTCATACGCTCTAGAACATATGTAATGTCAGGGATAGAACCAGGGTCATACATGTGCTAGTCAAAAGTCTTAATGATAATTTATGAAATTCATGCTGACCAAACTTCTATTTTTCTAAATTAGTTAGATAAGATTATGTTCTTACTGTACCCATGGACTTTCAAAAGCATAATCATAATAGAACACACTATGACTTAATTTTTTTGTTTTTGCTTTGCTTTGTTTGGGGGATTAGGGAAACAACTGGAAAGTACTTATGGGCAATTTAAGCTTTATGTTCAGAGATCAGTCCAGATGGTGCTTGGGGAACCATATGTGTTGCTGAAGATTGTACGGGGGTTAGTTACATGCATAGAAGTAGCTTAACCTCTACACTATCTCCCTAAGTCAAAAGTAATGACTTTAAATAGGTTCTAATCCACGAAACTTTTTTTTGTAACAGTACTTTCCGCAAACCATTTTACATTTACAATGATTGGGGCTGGTGCGATAGCCCAGCAGGTAGGGCATTTGCCTTGCGTACTTAGCCGCCTATGCCGGCCCGGGTTCAATCCCCAGCATCCCATATGTGGTCCACCGAGCACTGCCAGGAGTAATTCTGAGTGCAGAGCCAGGAGTAATTCCTGAGCATTGCCGGGTGTGACCCAAAAAAGCAATTATAATGATCTGAGAGATAGTACAGTGGCAATTGTTTGCATATAGCCTTTTTTCATATTGGTCCCTGCACAGCATATGGTACCGCCAACATTGCTAGTAGTGACTCTTGAGCACTGAACCAGGAGTAAACACTGAGTACTGCCAGACAAAATATTGAGTGCACTAGGATAGTGTTTAAATGATACCAGTGTTCTCCTCCTCATATACAAATTCTGCTTATCACTGTTCACTGTTCACTATTCGGGCAGTAACCACCAAACACTATTATAGGGTATGATTTCTCTGTTTGCTCTGAAAATTAATGAAAATGGATTATTCTCGGTGAGCCAGGCTGTTTTTAATTAGGATTTTCAGAGACCTGAGAGATAGAGTAAGGTGTTTTTCAGTCAATGCTGTCTCCATCCTAATTGGTGTCACCCTGTCTGGTCCCCAGGAATAATCCCTGAAGCCCTGACCGCAGCCATGAAAAACCTGGAGCACCTAGAGTGGTCTAAAAACTGAAAAAACAAACAAAATCCTCAAACTAAATTAGAATGTGCAATTAGCAAAAGAAAAAAAAAAAAAAGCAAACAAACACAATCAATCCTCTAGAATATGTGAAAACTATAATGATTCCAGAAGGATAAAGGAGAATATGGAGAAATGTGAAGATGTCATTGGAATGCGTGAAACTTTGGTTTCAAGGGAGGTGTAGCATATTAAGATGTGGTTCTAGCCCTTGAAAATTGACATTTCCTGTAAAGCAAATGATAAGTAACTTGATCACTTGACATCCCGTTATTCATCGATTTTTTTTGAGGGGTACCAGTATCATTTCCATTTGACCCCTATTACGTGCAGTGTAGCCCAATGGCATCTGGTTGCTTCAGAAATAAGAAGAGCCTCAAACCATTTGTTCAGAGTTTTGATGAAGAAGTAGTAACTTAAATTTTTAAAATGTCTGTTCTCTCTTATTGAATTCAAAGACCTTAAGAAACTTTTCATTCTCTGAGGGATAGTCATGAGAACTAAAGTGGTATGTGGTCAATCAACTCTAGAGTGATTTTAGTAGCTAAAAGTGTCCCAAACTGAAAGACATCAAAAATGGATACCACATGAACCCTATGGGAAATCATTCACCAAAAAATCAGTGAGCTCAGAAGAGGATCTTGATTCTTGACATGTGAATTTTAGCCTGGTGAGAGTCTGAGCAGATGACACAGGTAATCCAGACCCTTGACCCAGGAAATTATATACAAATAGGATCTGCATTTAAGTAACTAAATTGATGTTGATTTATTATACTATGTAGGAGATTAATATCAGTCATACCTGTTGTTGCTGCACTACTGTTCACTGACACTATCACTTGAATTCTGTTATTCATCGATTTGCTCGAGCGGGCGCTGCAGTAATATTTACATTGACCCTCATCACTTTCCAATGTAGCCCCAATGGCATCTGTTGATTCAGAATATGAAGAGCCTCAAAACTGCTCCTTCAGGGTCTTGACATGAAGCACTATCGTTACCATTACTAAAAGTTAAGATCATTTAACTGTATTCCTTATCTCTTTGTTTAAGCTCCTTAAAATTTTTGTGGCATCATCACATATGACTTAATTAACTATAAGTAGAGAGTGCAGGTCAAGCTCACAATCACAGACCATATTTGGTATTTAAATTTTGAATCAATCCATTATTACTTGGGGGGTACTGTGTATCAGGACTGATGATTGGCAGAACTAAACTAAGAAGACTCAGACTATATTTATTTTAGAACTGACAAACAAGGGGCAGAGTGACAATAGTCCAGAGAGTAGAGCATTTGCCTTGCTCGTGCTGACATGGGTTAATCCCCCAGCATCCCATGAGGTTCCCACCAAAACCACCAGAGTAATTCCTGGGGAGCAGAGCTAGTAGTAACCCCTAAAATTTTTCCAGGTGTGTACTAAAAATTAAAAAAGGAACAGATAAACATAAACTCTTTCTTGTCTTTTTTATGATTTTAAAGGAATTTTCCAAATGTTTTTGCACTATTGTATTAAATGCTGACTTGAGCTATTGGTCAAGTAGATATGGTTTATGATTTGAAACATTTTTTTTCTTGAGTTTCCTTAGAGATATATTTCTGATGAAATAGTTTCTTTTCTTATTCATTTAGAATGACTATCAGATCTTCTTCCTTGATAGTATGGTGATGAATTATATAAATAGATTCCCTAAACTTAAGGCACTAATATTTTCTTGGAATAAACTCTACATAGAATGATAGATGATAACTTTTAATATGAAGCTGAATTTGATGTTATAGCATTTTATTTATGATTTATTACAAATTTCTAAATTATAATAGCCTAAAATTTTGAGTTATTTTTTTCAAGTTTTGATAAAAATCTCTTTTAGTTTCAGAATCAATTTGAATAAAGTATTTCTTTGCTATATTATATATATTGTATAGTATGTATAAACACTATGTCATTTTTGTTGTTGTTGTTTTGGGCTAGATTCCACCAATTCTAGGTGATCTCAGAGATCTCTTGGCTGTGCCCTGAGTACAATAGGTGGTGCTGGTATTAAAAATCCGGGCTCCTACTTTCTGACACCTTATATACTCAGATGTAATTTGAAAATTTAATGCTTGATCAATAATTAGTCAGCGAGTCATCTTACTCCAGAGAAACACTAACAATAGTAATCTTAAGCATTCATTCACTCTATTATTCTAATCATATTTAGTTATTTCTGATTACTATTTATAATCTATACTTAGTTAAGGCTTCCAAATTTATATTTTTAACATCCTCATATTATAAATTTTTGATTTTTTCTGGAACATG